>JAEKOY010000019.1:0-83720 GCA_021234595.1 Delia radicum | reverse complement strand
GCGTTCTGCATCGATCGAAACAAATGGTAGTCAGAAGGGGCTATAAGACGGGTGAGACAAAACTTCCCATTCACTGTTTTCCAAATAGTTTTTGAACGGTCTTGCAACATGTGGCCGATCGTTGTCATGATGGAAGATTATAGCCTCGTGTCTGGTCAAATATTCTGGTCGGTTTTAGTTGATTGCTCTATTCAAACGAATCAATTGTGTTCGGTACAGGTCCCCTGTGATCGTCTGACCCGATTTCAACAGCTCATAATACAAAACGCCCTTCTGATCCCACCAAATACAGAGCATTACCTTGGCGCCATGGATATTTGGCTTCGGCGTTGATTTGGCTGGTTGGGCGGGCTTTACATATGACTTTTTGCGTTTGGGGTTATCGTAATGTATCCATTTCTGATTATAAGTAACAATACGATTCAAAAATTACTTCTTTTTGTAGCGTTCAAGCAGCATTTCCGACATGCAAAATCACCTTTCAACGTATCTCGGCTTCAATCCATATGGGACCCAATTTTCTTGCTTTTGAATGAATCCCAATGCTTTCAAACGTAGGGAAATGGCTTGCTGTGTGACTCCCAATGATAATGCAAGTTCTTCTTGCGTTTTACAACAATCTTCGTGGAGTAATACTTCCAATCCCTCATCTTCAAACTTTTTTGGCTGACCAGGCCTCTCCTTGTCTTATGTGCCGAAATCACCACTTTTGAATCTCGCAAACCATCGTTCACAAGTTTTTTGAGTTGGTGCTTGTTGACCGTAAACTTTTACCGACAATCGATAACTTTACGCAACCGTTTTCTTGAAATGAAGGAAGGTTATCAGACTTCCCCGCAAAACATCTTTTTTAGGCACAAAGATCGACATTATTATAGCGATTGAAAAAAATGTGTGTACACTTTGGTGTCTATCGAATACTGAATTATAATGACAGATGTTGTCCATATGTTGTCCAAATCGACGTTATTAACTTGTATACCCAATATTTGTATATGCTAAGATTGGAATTATCAAACAATTTCTTGGAATTTGTTTTTTCCAACATTTCTATGAAGCACTTCATGAGCATTTTAATTGTCAATACTACATTATAATTCTAGTTCACAATAGTATCTTTACAAAATGAAGGAGCTGCAAAAAAAACACCACAAATTTAATGTATAACTTATGGAGCAGGCAACAAAATATATACTCAATTTAAATGTTATACTCATAGAAATTTTAATTACTTGTGCGCCCCGGTAGGCTAGTTGGTAGCGTGCTGGCTTATCAGTGCGGGGGTCGTGGGTTCGATTCCCACCAGAGGCACTGGTCTGTTTTCGCTACAACGCGCCGAAGGCCATAGTAGCTAGTGCTCGGTTAGGGTAATAGTATATAATTTGTAATTATATGATTATTAATTAATAAAATAAAATAAAAAATAAAAAAAAATTTTAATTACACATACAAAATCGTTACCAGAAAATTTGTAAAATATTTTAACAAGATATTTTTAAACCAAAATTTGAAAATTTTGCAATTTTAATTTATATTCTTGTAAAATGTTTCAAGATTTTTAATAGATTTTGTTAGCAATGTTTTATGTGGAAAATCGCCAAAAAAAAATCACCATTCACTCGAAAAATTCCCATAAAAATCGCCCGTCGCCATTTCTAAAATTAACTAGCCAAACTAGTTTTGAAATCGCCACATCTGACGAGAAATCGCCATATCTGACAACGCTGGTGACCTTCTAAACAGTTCCATATTCAGTTATTTTGAACCAATGCAGTGTTACGTCTTCGTTTCTACTGTCACAAATTCTCATCCACTGCTAACGGTTTCTAACCAGATCAATGACCAGTAACAACTTCAACTGCAAAGGCCCTAGTTGTTTTAGTGCACTTTGATGCCATGTTTTCCAGTTCTCCAGTTACATGATATATCTGCCACCAACCAGTCAACGTTTGGTCACCATTACTCAGACATGGGCGGCGTCAATTACATTTCACAATTATTGAGATGTAAAAATTTTCAATATCAATTATAATTTCGAACCTAAGCTCACAATTGTGGGCTAAAATGCTTCCTTATGAAATTTTTAAAATTTTAAACACCAAACATGAGGATTAGTAACAATATCAGGGTATTTAATTACAGGGCAATTACTCAATTACACCCAATTACATGTAATTAGATTCAAAAAAGTAATTCGTCCGTAATTAAATGAACAAATATTGGTATTATGTCCCATGTCTGGGATTTGCAAAATAGAAAACTTTTCAAGGAAGCGTTTAAGCCAGCAAGTGTGAGCGTAGTTATGGAATTATTAATTATATGACAAATTTTATTAGTGAATGATTGTGAAATGTAATTGACGCCGCCCATGTCTGCCATTACTATAGTAACGTAATTGGTCATCTCACCCAAATTAAAATTGTTTGGTACACCGCAATTTTGGTTTCACCAGTTTTGTAGTGTGCCTGCCCAAAAATATATCACATAATTGTCACTTTGCATAGTCACTTGCTACAGGGTGTTTCAAGTTCGAGTTTCTTTTTCAAATGCAAATTAAACAAACATTTTGAATACAAATTTATTATCTGTTTATTAATATATGTAGTAGAGGATCTACCATTTTTAAATGATAAATGATATCTTCGAAATGTCCCCCGCGTGCACGATTACATATGTCGATTATGGGGGTGTCATTGAGCCATTTGAGCCATTGTGAACATGTCACGATATCGTAATTCGTAAGCGCATTTCCAGCTACATTTTTAAAGAAAAATTAAACAATGACACCACCAGACTAGAATGCGCACCCAACAGGGACGGGGTACATTTGGAAGTTATCATTTATCATACTAGTCTACCATACTTGGGACTAGTACATTGAATGGACCAATTAATTGACGATTTAATTGGTATTGATTGATGTCAATGGTAATTAATTTTGTTGGCATTACAATTGCTTAAAAACAATGCCAATGAACTTTTGTTTCAATTGGCCCTGATCAATGACATTGCCTTTAACAGAAAATTTTAATTAAATGTTTTAATTGTTTGTAAATTGATTGATTTGCAAGTTTATAGAAAAGTCCTAAATTATATACCATAACATAACATCAAAGTGTACTGAAACAACTAGGGCCGTTGCAGTTGAAGTTGTTACTGGTCATTGAACTGGTTCAAACCCGTTAGCAGTGGATTAAAATATGGCAATTAGTGCCAAAGGATTCAGTCCATTGACTGCTACAAAGAGGAAATACTGAAGCACTTTAAACTTATTTTGTGTAGAAAAAATAAACTTATTTATTTTGAATTGTTTTTGAACATGTGCTGTGACACACTGTTTTGGGTAAGTTCAGCGACTGGGTCCTGGCGGGCTATTTAGCAACCCGTACATAGGTGAATAAAAAGTGGCAGGTTACTTGATAATTACTTTTCGCATGCCCGGCGATATGTACCCCTTACACCAGTGTAGTGGTAAGTCACAAAACTACTCGATTCAAACTACCCCCTTTTACAGCACACATGTGCTTAATGTGTTACTAGTTTACGTGATAATTGTTTTCCCACTGCTCCTGTTGCGTATCACAAATCCTAAAATGATCCCGTGTACAAATATATTTAGTTTTCGTAAATTAAAGACAAGTTTTCATACAAAATCAAAAGAAATTTTAAACCCAGTTTTTAAACCCTTAAACGTGAGATTGGGCAGCTAAAAAAAAAATATGTGTCCCTTTTGTGTTTGGCCCTGTACAACAGATCCAAAGTTCATAAAAATCTGGGAGTTCTCGTCGGAATACCTCCCTTGTCAGTAGTTCCAGCCTACAATAAATTTATTTGGCATACAAATTAGTTTAGAAGTTCGGAATTTTACAAACACAACATCCGGAATAGGGCTTTAAAAAATATTTTTAAAAAGATCTTTAAAATGCATTTCATTCACTTAAAAAGAAATGTTTAAAAACTAAAACAAAATCAGTGTTATTTTCATATATCACATAAAATATGAGCAATATGTATGTACGTTTCATGATATTGGAAGTGGGTACTAAATGAAAGGTATTTCAAACCATTTGTAACGAATTTTGTTTCATGCCCATACAGTGCCTGAGATTATAATTTTGCAAATTCCGAATTTTTACATCCAAGATCATCAACATGACGCCTAAAGTAAATTGAGCCACGATTTTTTTTTTTTTTTTTTGCGTATTCGAACTATTAAGTAGTAATTTGTCAGGCTTTGTGAAAACATGACACAAGATAAAAAATACAATTTTGTATGTTTCACAATATCAATTTTTTTGGATTAAATCCGTTATCCCCAACAAATCATAAAAATTAAAAGAAAAAAAATTGGAAATGTAAAATTAAAAGTGGCTTACTGACTTTCGTTGTGGTCGCACAAGTACAAATGACGCTGAATGTTTAGGACGACCAATTGAGATCAAGAAATCCACGATATGGTGTTGGCCGATCGAAGAGTAAAAGTGCGTGAGATTGTTGATTGTTGCAATAGGCATTTCATATGACAGTGTGGTTTCTATTTTAAATGATCAGTTGGGTTTAAGAAAGCTGTCTGGAAGATGGGTGCCGCGTTTGCTCTAAAGTGACCATAAACGTAATCGTGTAACAACTTCAGAGGATTGTTTAAAGTTTTTTAAACAGCAATTCGAATGAGTTTTTGCGGTGTTTTGTAACTGTGGATGAAACATAGATCCATTACAACACTCCGGAGACCAAGCAGCAGTCTAAACAATGGGTTTCTCTTGGTGTACCGGCTCCGAAGAAGGCCAAGGTAAGTTGGTCGGCCAATAAGGTGATGGCAACAGTTTTTTGGGATGCACGCGGGATAATCCACATCAATTACATTCAAAAGGGAAAACCAATAAACGGCGAATAGTATGGCAACTTATGGACCGATTTAAGGAGGATTTCAAAAGAAAAAACGACCCCATATGGCCAGAAAAAAGTTCTTTTACATCAAGATAATGCACGGGTGCACACGTGTGCAGCCTCAATGGCAAAATTCAATGAATTGGGCTACGAATTGGTACTTCATCCGCCATATTTTCCGGATTTAGACCCCAGTGACTATTTCCTATTTTCAAACCTAAAGAAATGGCTCGGTGGAAAGAGATTTAGCTCCAACGATGAAATTATTGATCAAACAAATGCCTGTTTTATAGACCTCGAAAAATCATATTTTTTTGGAAGGGATACAAAAATTAGAGAAATGTTGGACTAAGTGTATTGAGCTAAAAGGAAGATTATGTTGAAAAATATTTTTTTTTTCTTTTGCAAAAAACTATGTTTCATTGAAAAAGTCACGGACTTATTGAGCCGACCTCGTAAGTTCCTCCTCAAAATGATAACAAGTGTATATTTATTTCTTGATTATTGTTGTTTATATGAACTTGCAATGCATACATATTATTATTATTTGTTTTTTTTTTTTTTTTGGCTTTTACGTCAACGATTATCAAGTACATTTACGATACAAAATTATATTAAATAAAAATTTGTTTGTTGCGATCCATTTCAATTCTTAAAATTATCACAAGTTAACAAAATTTCTTGCACTCATCTTCTAATTATGGCACACGTGCCGGTAATATGATAGCAAATTCAACTTGAATGCCAAGTCATATATCTTATAGGGATATAACAAATAATTGTGTTTTAAATACTTTATAAAAAGTTTCATCAATTGTGGTTCAATTGCTAGCAAAATAACTTTGCCTAAGCTAAAATAAAATGGGCATTCGAATATTTTAACTTTTTGAATAGAAATGTATTTAAAGGAAAGGTATTTAAAAGGATATATTCTAAAGTTATTAACAATTTTCAAATCCACATAAATTAAGATTTAGCATTAGGGTGGGGCGACTAGCATGGAAGTAAAAAAATCTTAATGCGCGCTTCGCGTTTCTGATTCTTGGGATTGTAGTGAGCAAAAAAGTCCACTAGACCATACGCCTACGGTGAAAATCGAGATTCCAGATTTTGACTTGCAGTTTTTTCTCAGACTTTTGTCACGTTTTTGGATATTTTGACTTATAACAGCCAAACCATTGCGATTTTCGATCCAATACTAAGACAAAAATTGTAGCCAAGACAACAGTTAATCGCAAAAGCATTAGAACGCTCCTTCAGGCAGTTTTAGCCTTGTGAAAGTGCAAAGGGACAGGGTTACTTTCACAAAATACTGCAAAAAAGCCCTATTAAAAATTAACCCCTTAAACCCCACCCGCAATAATGATTGATGCATTAGTCAGCTAGAGAATCTTCCAAAGAAGAGATTGATACCATAATCTTGGATAAGCTACTCCTATTTCCTGAGATATGTCCCTCCTACACATTGTTATAAGCAAGTCAAAATCTGTTTGCAAGTCAAAATCTGGAAGCTCGATTTTCACCTTAGACGTATGGTCTAGTGGACTTTTTTGCTCACTACAATCCCAAGAATCAGAAACGCGAAGCGCCCATTAAGATGTTCAAATCGCCCCACAATATTCAGCAAATTTATTTGTTAACGAATCTTTAATGCTTTTCTCCTGACAAAGGAGAAAAACATTATAGATTAAATTTTCTTCTTGCTGACAAAGGATTTACAGAATACCTTTATTACAAAGCAAAGCTTTAAGCTGAGCTTTCTTGCAAGATATATTTTTGGACGTGTATGGCAACTTATAAAAATTTTACTGCCACTTGCATATATATTATTTTTTTTTTTGTTTCGCAATTATTTATTGTCTTAAATATTTTACAATTTATTGCCATTACTCGTAAATTCATTATTTATAATCTTTTGGTATTTATGTATTTTTGTTATTAAGACTTTTATTACTGAGAAAATAAAAAATAAGTTATTGATATTAAATCATACTGGTGTGGTACTTACCTGTCACATAAAAATAAATTAATTATACTGTTGTTTTTTAAAACTTTGAAATTATTAATAAAAAAACTTTGTATGACAAATTATAATTTGTATAATATGTTTATGAAAATAATGATTTAAAAAAAAAATAATGAATTTTAATCCGAACCTTAAAATATTAAATCTGTCAATGCCCCTAAAACAATTTGAAACCCTGATATTTCTAACAATTAAGAAAATAATAATTATAAATGCAAATATTATTTCGAAAATTCCAATAATTAGTTTGGCATTATTTGACAGCTTTGTTTTAATATATTTAAAAACTATATCTAGTCGAACGGTGTTAATTATTTCCCAGAAAAATATACAATTATAGCGAAGTCACTATTTTTATTTCACAACTGGAATTTGATCTATGAAAAATAAACTCGCACAAAAGATAAGCGCTAAAAACAATCACAAATTTACAGTGGGACTGTTTAAAGAAAAACAAATGGTAAAAATTGTATCGTATATTAATTTAATGCAGGATTGGTTATAATATTTGTTTAAAACACTTGCTTACAGATATTTTGAGAACTGCCTTGAGATTCCATACACAGAAAAAAAGTAGGCACTAGCAATGGAATTTGTAAATGCACAGAAAAAACTAAAATCGTGTTTCAATTAAAATATTTGTTGATTCAATTAAATGTTTAATAATGGAATTTAGTCCTATTAAAGAGTAGTATCAATTAAAATAATTTGTATTTAATTGTATTGTCAATTAAAATTTTAATCATATCTATTAAAACTTTAATTGAACATTGTTTTAATTATAAAAATTTAAAAAAAAAAAATCTATTAAAATTGTCAAAAAAAATCGTCAAAATTTATAACACAAAAAGTCATCAGAATTGGAAACAAATCAAGTTGGGGAAGCAAAACGATAAAAATAGGAAAAAAATTTTTCAAAAATGTAAAACCTCTAAAAAAAACTAAGAACTGCTAATATATGAAAATATCGCTAAAATGTTTTTTAGTTTTTGTATTAAAAATGCAAAAATTGTTTTTTCGGACTTTGTATATTTTCATATATTTAGTTAAAATATGGTTCTACCTCAAGTTCAAAATTCTAATATGATATTGACATAATAGATTTTATTGGTTGCTTTTCAAAACGTTTGATCATTTTCATGATAGACATTACAACTGTTGCATTGGCACCACCCTAATCTTCAGTTGTCTGCAATAGAAAACCGAGACATTACATACAACAGACAAAATAAACTCCATGAGAATCTTTTTGTCTGCCTTAGTGTATAAACTGGCTGATCTGGTAACCCAAATTGTAATATCAAACTATTTGAAGAACAAAAATTTTTGCAAAAATAATTTTTGCATTTTTAGTACAAAAATGAAAACATTTTTGAACAATTAGCATACCATGGCTCTTCTCAACAAACACAGTTTGTTGGGATATACATATGTTGTTTTTACAAATTGTAATACAACAAACACACATGCATGTACTGACATACAAAGTATATCGACATGTAAAATTGTTGTTTTTTAAAATAGTTGGAATGATTGCAAAAAAAAAAAATCCAAAATTGAAAACAATCAACAAAATCTGGAAAACTCGCTAAAATCTAAAAAAGCGCCAAAACTAAAAAATTAAACACCTAAATAAAATTTGAAACGTCTTTATCACGGAAACATTTTTAATATTAGTAATTTTTTTTTTTTTTAATTTTAATGACTTTTTTTTAATTTGGCGATCTTTTTATAATTTTTTGTTTTTTTTTTAATTCTGGCAGTTTTTTTATTTAATAGATTTTTTTGAATTTAAGCTATTTTTAAATTTTGCAGTTTTCTTACTTTTTGAGAATTTTGTACTCTAATCGATTTTTTTAAAATTTTTGCGTTTTTTTTAATTTTGGTGATTTTTTAAATTCTTTCATTTTTTCTTTGTTGTCATTATGGGTTAAAAAACTGGAAATTTGTGTGCACCAAATTCATTTTCAATTAAACATTTAATACAAATTATTAAACACTGTTTGTTGGGATATATGTTGTTTTTACAAATTGTAATACAACAAACACACATACATATACTGACATACAAAGTATATCGACATGCAGAATTGTTGGTTTTCAAATAGTTTTAATTTCATAATTAGGGTTACCAGATCAGACAGTTTATACATTGAGGCAGACAAAAAGATTCTCATTGAGTTTATTTGGTCTGTTGTATGAAATGTCAAGCCAATTATCCTTTTCTTTTGCAGGCAACTGAAGATTAGGGTGATGCCAATGAAACAATTGTATTGTCTATCATGAATACGATCAAACTTTTTGAAAAGGAATAAATAAAATCGAATATGACAATATCATATTAGACTTTTCGACTTGAGGTAGAACAGTATTCTAACTAAATATCGCTCAAATTACAAAAAAATCTCAAAAATTTGAAACACAGCCAAATATTAAAAAGCCTTCATAATTGCGAAACTGAAAAAAAATTGCCAAAATTAGAAAAAAACTTCAAAATTGAAGTATGTATAATTGGCATAAATTAAAAATATCGAAATCCGAAGTCGGATTTTCTGTGGTTGGTTGATATGTATTCCTGATCAATCCATGCGTTCTTGTAGTGTATTAGAATGAGGCTGATGATAGTCGCTTTGGTCGATAGTGCGACACTCCCTCTAGCGCTGAGCCTCACACGATTTGTTCCATTTTTCTATTACATTTTTCAGCAATTAGTATTTTCTATTGATAATAGTAACATTAAAAAATATGACCTCGAACATGAAAATTCAAAATATATTTTTTTTAATTTCGTATATTTTTTTAAATTTTGGTGATTTTTTTTTTAATTTTTGCGAATATTTAAAATGTTTATATATATAAATTTTTTGAATTTTTTTCTTTGTTGTCATTAAAGGGTATAATAAGCGAAAATTTTGTGTGCACCAAATTCATTTTGAATTAAACATTTAATACATATTATTAAACTTTTAATTGGAAGCAGGGTTGGCATTCAATACCTTTTGATAATAACGGCAGTTGGCTACCACAGTAACACAAAGAGCGAATTGAAAATTTTAAAAAAGCGATTGCATTCAAGACATGTTTCTACTTAAATTTTCTGTATAGTTATTTTGGTTCACCAGAGGAAAATATGTTTACAGTAATAAGCCAACAATTACGAAACTTTAGAGTCCTATTTCGAAGAAAACATTCGAAACTTTTTTTGGTTAAAATGTAAGGCAACCGGTAACTTCAATATATTTTTCATATACAGCTCTTTAATATGTATCGATTGATTTAGGAACACCCTAATATAATAGCCATATATACCTGTGCTAAATCGCAAATTTAGATAAATAACTTAAATAATTATTTTTTTTTTTGCGAACATATAAAATCAAAAAATCTTCACCTTTCAGATCAAAATCGCAAAAAACTTAAAAAAATTCGATTTTTTACCTTTTTTTCCCGTGTTCAGGTCCATAGGTAGCAAACCGTTCAAAATTCAAGGAAACAATCAACTACAAAAATTTACCTAAAGTCTCAATAAACAAATTTCTAGAACATATAAACTTCCTGGGAATTGGGTTTGCTACCTATGCACCTGAACAGGAGAAAAAAGGAAAAAAAATGAAATTAAAAAATTTTTCACTTTTGCGCGCTACCTAAACAGTGTTAAGAATCATCTCTAGGAAGTTTATATGTTCTAGAAATTTGTTTATTGAGATCTTAGGTAAATTTTTGTAGTTGATTGTTTCTTGAATTTTGAACGGTTTGCTACCTATGGACCTGAACACGGCAAAAAAGGTAAAAAAAAAATCGAATTTTTTTAAGTTTTTTGCGATTTTGATCTGGAAGGTGAAGTTTTTTTGATTTTATATGTTCGCAATTTTTGTTCTTTATGACAAGAGCTACAGCTTTGCCATAGAGAGTAAATCGAAATTCTGAACGGTTTGCAAGATATGAGCCCGAGAAAATGATCACTTTTTTGCGAAAATGATACCGAGGCCCCAAATCTTTGGCGGCCCATAAAAAAAGAGCATATGACTTTGGGAAAAATTGGGAGACACGGGTCTTTTTTTTAGTCTTTTATCACGTAGTGGTGTCCGTATATGGTTATTTTGCCATGACTTAAAAAATTACACACAGTGTAACTCAACAAAATTATGTTCAAGAACTTTTCGAACAGAAAAATTATTTAGTCTTTGCAGTAGAAAAACTAGCAGATATTTCATCTTCGAGTGTGCATAGAAGTCTGTGTATATAACAGAGAGCATGATTTGCTCTGTTGCCTTATGCAAACATTTTAAATATAATGTCCATATTGGGGCCCTCTCCCCTGCATTTAATTTTTAAGATTTTTTCTTCACTTCAACGATAAACGAATTAACTAAAATATTATGTTTTAAAAAAATTTATATTTAAACCTTCCAACCCGTTATTTCTTTGTATAAAAAATCTGATATTTGATAGCAAACGTGGGCTTGAGAGGTTTAAAAGCTTATTTTTTTAAAATGGCATACTTTAATAAATTCTTTTGTCTTTCGCGTACAGAAAAAATCTTAACTCTTTCACTGTCGACTTATTGTTTGTAAATAAAATTTCTATTTAGACTTCTTGTTTGGGGTCCGTAAATTAGAAAAAATAATGTTGACATGTGTGGCCTCTTCCCCTCCTACCCACCAAAAAATGGTTCCAAAAATCGAATTTTGAAACTTCCCAGCCCATTATAACCAATAAAACATTCGATTATCCATAAAAGCTGTGTTTAATTTTGTTCTGGCCTTTAGATGAAGTTATGTACCAAATTTCAAGTTTCGAGCTTTGCCAAATGCCCATTTTTTCGGCTGTTTAAAAAATCGGACTTCGTTAACAAATATAGTCACTATATTTACCCGATGAACAGACTATGCATATAATGTTTTTTTTTTTTGTCAATGGCCAATATCCTAAATAACATATTTAAACATTATTATAAAGTTTTATTGCATTATCAAATATTTTACATTTTGCTTTTAAATGTGTACACTGTAGTGTACATGGGTAGTCAAAGGGTTAAACATTATAGTATAGTTCTTAAAACGGATAAGTTTAAAAGGGCTCCTTAACAGTACATTTTAAAATTTAAGCCTAATAAATCTGAAAAATAAAAAAAATAACAAATTGTCGTTTTTTCTATATAAAAATGCTAAAAGATTTTCTCAAAAAATCATTAAAAATAATGAAACCCATGGACCCCAAAAAAGGCGAAAATTGCATATTTTGCAAATGTACATTAAAGCGAGGGTGACGAAATTTTAGAATTAGAATAAAAAACTTCATATATTTTTGACACTGGAAAATAGAGGAGTGCAACATTACTAGAGTTGGGATTAGTTGTTCATTTTAGTGACTCGGTCAGTATCGTTCAATTCGAGTCAGTGTACTAGTTCGTTCAAATCGTTTAATCGTTTTTTTTTTTTTGCTTTGACTTGTGACTGATCTGCGTGTTGTGAACTGTTCGTTTGACAATTATTACTCACTATTCATGTTTTACGAGTTTTTTTCACAAATTTTACTGTACATAGACAAAAAGTGTTATAAAATTGCAGCTTTTCAAACAGAAATGTATTTATTTTGTATAAAAAACATTTTATTTCTATGACTATAATTGCTTTTCCTAATTTGAAACAATATTACTACTATTTTCTAAAAAAAAAATAATTGCTCTTACAAGCAATTTTAATTGAATAGAGATGCAATTGTTCTGTGAATAACAAGAACGAAATGAACGATTGAACGACAAGATCGAATATTGGTGAACCAGTCATATCGTTCAATTGAGTGAGTCGTTCAAGTGAACTAGTTCATTCATGAACGACACAACTCTAAACATTACAAAGCATTTTAAATGATAATGATCCGATATACACTAAATAAACTACGAATACTCCAAGTTACACACTTTAAGCATATTTTGTATTTTTCAAAAGAAAAAAAAAAAGAAACCGCCAATAAATCCGTGGCTTTTCGAATTTCAAGAAAATAAGAATGGCAATCTTTAAGTGGATACATACAGTTGGTGCGTGCAAAGTATAATTTAAAGGTCAGAGTTTGGCCAATCTAACGTGAAATGGCCGATATAAATATATTGTGGTTTTTTATTAAAGAAAATATAATTGTACACAGAAAAATTTTAGCATTTGCCAACTCAAATTTGCTTACAAACGACTGAGATCGGTTGGTACAACTGAATATTGTTTTTTCACAACAAAATAAGGTTAATGCAATTGAATTTTAGTTGCAACAACAAAAATATTTGGCAATGTCATTTGAATACGGTTGTTCTAACCGAATTTATTGGTTGTAGCCACCAAAATATATTTATCAATATGGTTGGCAATTAACTTTTCAGTGTGTATTTTTGAACGACTAAATTGTGTCATCACTAGGTCAAATAATTAGAAATTTATATTCCGACTTTTGGCTAAAATGGATTACCAGAAGGTTAAATATGTTCACAAGATATGGTCTTGTGTATGAAGAAAAATTAATTTTTTGAAAAATTTCAATTTATTTTTCAGATTATTGTAATATTAGGTCTAACAGTAATTTGATGTAAATTTGAGAAAAATATGATTGTTTTAACCCGTGGCGATACGCTGCCAAAGTTTACGATTTTTTAAATTTTTTCTTAAATTGCTTTAATAAAAATATATCTTGCGACACAATATTTGAAATTTTGAAATCTGACTAACGGCTTTTAAGATATTGTGGTTTGATTTCCATTAAAAATTTCATCTTTTACCTCTATTCTGGAAATTTTTTAAAAATTAACTCAGAATTTTTGTTTTTGCACTCAAGCACTACGCAAAGCATGCTTTCATTTGATCATAATTATGTTTGAAATTAGAGATAATGCATCGCAAAATATATTTTTTAAATTAACTTTTGTTTTTTCCCATATATCAGAGACTTTATGAGCAGGCCGCCAAAGGTTAAGTAATCCGACTTTTCTTAAATTTCGCATCACAAAACTATTGGATCTAACGCTACAACAATCAAAACATAACAATTTTAATATCTCATTTTACTGATTTTCCGAGATATTTGTCGGTATATTTACAAGTTATCCTTCAACCAATATTGACGTAATTATACTCAAATTAAAAGCAGCTTTTTCTACTTTGCTAGCGCAAAAAAATAATATAGGATAACACCATTTTGAGTAGAAATCAAGACGCAGTAGCTCGATTTCAAAAATTTTATAAATAATTATAATAATAATAAGACATAATTTTATTAAAGCAGTTTTAAAAATTTTTTCAAATATCGAAAAGCTTGGTAGTGGAGCGCCAAGGGTTAATGCTATCCGATTTTTCTCAAAATCAAACCAATTAACTTTTAGACCTAGTTCTACAATAATTGTAACAATAATTAATAAAAATCGAAAATTGGAAAAAAAATGGCGCTCTAATGGTCACCTTAAGTATAAAATCTTTAACAAAATTTAATGCTTATGAAATGACGAAAAAATGTTTTCCCTGATTTTTAAACTTTCTACACACATTGATTGCTCAAAGTTAACTTAATTCAAGCTTTATTAGAACCTATTATATTTTAAAACTTAGTAGAGATCAACGTTATCAGCGCTATGGGAGTAAAAAGCCGCACTCTAAAAATTAGATTTTTCTAGCGATAAAAAACTTAAATAAAAGTACACTCTAATTAATTTCTGTTGAAATTTACCCAACTTATAGTAGGAAACTATACTCCTGCTATAAGTTGGGCAAATTTACTCTATGTGTGTAAATAAAAAAAAATACAGACATTACGTGTAAGTTGGTCAACAAAAATCGTGTAAATGTACTATGCATGTGCGTAAAAATGCAATTAAATTTAGAAATATATGAATAATTTTACTGAATTTTTGAGTAAAAAAACATGCTTTACTTGTACATATACGGATAAAATGCGTAAAAATACATTTTTATATGCGTAAGAACCCCCTAAAAATGCGTATATTTACCTTGCGGTAAGAAAGAAAAACAGCCCAAAAAATGTTTCAAATAAAACAAAGAATTAGTTTTTAGAAAGAGTTTTATTAATGTATTGTATAATAATAAATATAAAATATAAATATAATATAAATATTTGTATATATGTGGTTCTACATATACAGAGCTTCAAAGATTGAATTCTATTTTGAAAAAACCAAATCGGATTTTTTTAAATCGAATGATTTTTTTCTTAAACAATCGCAGAGAATTCATTCTTTGGAATTCACTAGTGGGGAATTCAATCAATTTAGCTCATTCGATATTATCAATTATTGAATTCAATCATTAAGAATTCAATCGTTGGGAAATCAAATTGTTGGAAATCAAATCATTGCGAAAAAATATATTCGCTCATGCAGAAAAACCAAATAATTTTTTTAATATTTATTGAGATTTTAACGTTATTTGACGATCTACTAATTTTAGCAGTTTTTTCTGCAACGAAATTTGTAACTAATTTCCAGTCGTTTTTCTGCAATTTTTACAGGTTTATTTCTATGAGTCGTGTTATTATGATGGATTTTCGAGGCATGTCTCGTAAATTAATTCAAAAATTCACAAAATATTCTACCACTACAACATAAACACACACAGATTAATGCATAAAACATTATTCTAGCTTACGTTTAAGGGTTTAATTTTTAATTTGAAAATAGGGCTTTTTTTGAAATTAATTGGGTTAATTTTACAAAAATCGGCTAACAATGGGTTTAAAGACTAATTAGAAAAATAGTATTTTTACACCATTTGGGTTAATTTTACAAAAATCGGCCAAAAATCGATACATTGCTTAATTAATACTTCACACCAATATACTATTAAAACTTCACCCCAAATTGAACATATTCACAAAAATTCGTATAATTTAAGCAAGTTGCTATTTTTTCGGATATTAGTTCGTCATTCAAAAGATATGTAAATAAAATGTATTTGCGTATATTTACCAAAATAAAACATGTTAACAAGAATAATTTTTTGTAAACATAAGATGAAGACAAAAAAATGTTTCAATCAATTTTTCCAAAATCTATCAAAATACTTCTCAAGTCAGAAATAGTTAAAAATGGTAATTTATTTTTAAACAATAGACAATAGAAACAATATACACAGTAGATAGAATGTCTGAAAATAAATTAATATTGGAAAAAAATTTAATTTACCGCTTTACCCCTACTACCACACTACCCCAAATTACACTATTTCTTAATAATAGAACTTAAGCATAATAGTATTTTAATTTTTTTAACTGCCATACATTTTATTTCAATTCGAAAATTTTGAAAATCTCTATTAGTTACAATTATTTAACCACTGTCATTTAAAAATTGTATCGCGTGCCTTCGATGCCAAGTAATCTAAATTTTCCATGGCGTTATCATAAACAAATTTCTGTAATTTAAGTAATCTTAATATCAAAATAAAATATCAATTTCACGTGAGCTTCAAAACAATTCCGATCATATGCCCATGAAGTGTTCGCAATAGTTAATCACATCGCATGTACAAATGGGAAACCACCCAAGTTAAGAATGATTAAATAAATAAATAAAAATAGCACAAAATAAATAAAATGACTTATTGTACAAATTTTAAACAAATAAAATCACATGAGATCGAATAATAAAAAATTATAGCACAATCACGCATATTAGCATTCACATCATAACAATATCATTATCATTAGCATGATCAGTAGTGTGTCCCAAAAAAATTTTTTTTTGTTTTCGACTTTCATGGGTGCTCAAGCTTAATTTCAATGCTTATGGGGTAAAGTATTTTTGAGATTTATTTGAGATTTTTCGGAAGAGGTTTAGAGGTTGCGCAAATTTTTGATGTTTTTTTTAATTTTATTTATAGCTTGGTCGATAACCAAAATTGTTTTAGCTTCCGAATTGATATTTTTGAAGATAAGTGTCCAAATTTAATTTGTATGTGCATAAACCATACGTTCCGGCAATGCTTTTGTACATTTGAGTACCACTTTTTTTGTTTGTAATTTTTGAATAAATTTTGTTAAGAACGCTTTATAACTTTTAAAATTTCTACTGAAATTAAAAAAACAAATGACGCAGTTTAAAAAATGGATAAATTATAAATAATTTTGTAAAATAAATATTTGCATTTGCTCTTACTGTTCCAGAGATATACCCATTAAAACCTTTATACCCATTGTATAAAAGTTTTTCATCGGATTTGCTTTAAACTTTGAGGTAGAGATAGGCGCGTGAGCTGAATTTTACGATATTCACATGAATCACGCGTGAGTGTGAACGAAACCCAATTTTACTCACGTGAGTGAGTGCGAGTAGAAAAATTCTTGGTGAGTCAAATTATAGCATAAGTTAGTGTGCCTGAGTAGAACTTTAGCAAAACATCTGAATTTACCCATGTGAGCGTGAGTGACTGTGAGTAGAAAAAAAGTTCGTAAGTGATTGTGCGTTAGTGGAATTTTTCTCTAAGTAATGTGAGTAAGTGTGAGTCGAAATTCACTCACATTACCATTTCCACTTTGAATTATGAGATTTTTCGAATTTAATACTTATTTTTTCGATTAGGATATCAAATATTCAAAGTGGCGAGACAGCAAAACTCGGAAAATCTCATAATTATGAGATCTTCCGTATTTAGTTTTTATTTTTTTACTCAATATAATTAATACCAAAAATGATTAGTCCGCGAAGCACGAAAAATAACAATATTAAAGCAAATTCGACGGCAAAGAGCTTATTTTATGCAATGGGTACAAAGTTTTAATTTTTTTTTTTTTTTAAAGAGAAGCAACACTCAGGAAATTCTTCCTATTAATTAATGTGTTGCTTTCTTTGGAAAGGGGATAGTGGAGAGATGAAAGGTGGTGAAAGATGAAAGGCTTCAAACATGGCAACACTGTAATTGCGCGAGATGATAAGTCTTAGAACAGTTGTTGGTCGCCACCTGATGTAGAGTTGGCGAATTTATTGAAGCTTTTTGTTTCATAGCCCTGATTCATTATTTTACTTCGGTGGGGTTAAGTGCTATGGGAACACAGAAGGTGGGCGGGGCGCAGCGATACATATAAGTGATAGAAAGCTCATACATATTATTTATTTATTTTTTTAAATTGATGTCGTTGTCACCGGGAATCGAACCCGGGACCATCTGTGTAACAGTCCAACGCGCTAACCATTACACCACAACGCCCACTATACTTCACAGGATCATTTCTGTAGTCAGTCTTTATTTACTTTCATTGCAAAATGAAAAAATTATATTACTCTCCAACAGTAAGAGAAAATTCAAAATTTATACTATACTATCTAGAATTTATCAGTCTTTTAAACTGCATCACTAGTAGGACTGGTAAATTTACAAAAGCATTGCCGAAACTAATGGTTTATGCACATAAAAATATAGTTTGCACATTTTTCTTTTAAAATGTTGAATCAAAATCTAACACAATTTTGGTTATTGACCAAGTATAATTCAGAAAACGTCAGAAAACAACCCATTTGTTAGGGGGGTAAATCAATTCGCTGGACCTCTAAACATCTTAAGCATTTAAATTAAGCTTAAGCAAAAACGAGAAATTTTTTATGGGACACCCCAATGATCAGATCACATCACTCACTCACATACTCAATAAAAGTGGCAATAAAATAAAGCAACAACAACAAGCAAGAGCAATAATAGCAAATTAAAGTTAGTGTTTTTTTTTGCAATATTAGCTCTTTTCATCTCGTCTAGAATTTGATTGCGTTTCTATTTAAGGTGGCATTTACATACTAAAAATATATGTTTAGTAAAAAAAAAACAGTAATTCGGGAAATTGCTGTTAAGTCAATATAAATAGTCCTTATTTAACAGAACATTGAATTTTCTTAGTCACAGCTGTGCTCCAGAGTTGGAGAGGTTGATTAGAGCAGATCTGAAAAATAATTGAATACAGTGTTGGACGACTTTTCATAGTTCTCAAACCCTATTTCATTAAATACGTAACTGATCGAATTTCCATTATATTTCTATATTGCAATTTGTTGAGGCAAATATAGGGCGAATCAACATTCAAATTTTAACATTACCTGAAATTTTGTAGATTTTTGTCCTCTTATCAAAAAAATTTTGGACCAATACCGCAGAAAAAAAATTTTTAAATATATTGCAGGTAATTATATATCTGTATATAATGATTCAAATTTTCAAACCTAAACAAAGATATATTTTTAATTTTAAAATCTGTATATATTATGTTTGGGACATGCAAATGTAAAGGGTGTTTTTCATACGGATATAGAAGTTTAAGTTGGCAACGCTTTTTAAACTGGCTGCCATTTTGTCAGCTGTTAAGTGATTTATGTTTAGTTTGGTTTGGCATTTCAACATGAATAGACTGACGCCTGAACAACGCTTTCAAATTGTGCAACTTTATCTTGAAAATCATGGTTCTGTTCGAAATACGTACAGCGCACTTCGTCCATTTTACGGTCAACATAATCGTCTCACTTTTGGTTAAATGGATACGTCAATAAACGGTTTTGCCTTATTCGGAGTAAAGATAATCCTCAAGTGTATGTTGAGACAACATTACATCCAGAAAAACTGACTGTTTGGTTTGCTTTATGGGCTGGTGGAATCATTGTTCCGTACTTCTTTAAGAACGATGTTGGTCAGAATGTTACAGTCAATGGGAGCCATGATTACTGACTTTTTCGTTCATCAATTGAACAACAATGATGTGCAGGGGTTGTGGTTTCAACAAGACGACGCAACATGTCACACAGATCGTGCCACAATTGACTTATTGAAAGAAACGTTTGGTAATCGCATAGTTTCACGTTTCGGACCCGTGAATTGGCCTCCAAGATCGTGTGATTTAACGCCGCTGGAATATTTTCTGTGGGGATATGTGAAGTCGCTAGTCTACGATGATAAGCCCGAAATGATTGACCACATGGAGGACAACATTCGCTGCGTTATTGCCAATATACAGCCACAAATGTTGGAAAAAGTCATCGAAAATTGGACCTCCAGATTAGTCTACATCTGAGCCAGACATGGAGGTCATATAAAATAAGTCATATTTAAATTAAAATGCCAGAAGATTATCTTTCGATTAAAGTAAATATCATGTCACTTTAAAAAATTCATCTTTGTTTTATTCCATTTCAAAGTTCTATACCTCTATACAAAACACAATAATAAACATATATATCTGCCATTCCATACAGGATTGTCCAAAATCTGACTTTGGGTCTTCCGATTTAAATTGAATTTTGCAAGCAAAAACTCTATGGATCCACTTAAAGATTGCCATTTTTAGTTTCTGGAAATTCGAAAAAACCATGGTTGTATTCGCTATTTTCTTTTTTTTTTTTTTTGAAAAATACAAAATATCCAAAAGTGTGTAAGTTTTAACATTCTTAGTTTCTTTAATATACATCGGATCATTATCATTTAAAATGCACTGGTATGGTACGCTCCTCAACAATTATACTGCGGATATAAATTATTTTCCAGCGTCAAAAACAAATGCATTTTTATGCAATTTATTTCTAAAATGTATTTTTCTAAAATTTGGCCACCGTCGATTTTAAAAAACAATGCACACTTTCAAAATATATATATATTTTTCTTAATAATAATATATTCTTCCATATATATAAAACTTTTTTTCTGTTTGTTTGTTCCCTATACAAATTTGCAATTCTCAACGGATTTTCCCCAAATTTGGCATGACTGATTCTCGCACCTCAACTAAGATCGTGGTATAGTTTTCGGCGATCACGCCCACTTCTACGCCTGCCTTTGACAAAAAATCCAAAATTAAAATTTTTTTCAACTTTTTTCTTTTTTTTTTTTGAATACAAACTTCTGAGAAAGTTTTAACGGATTCTTTGAAATTACTCACATATGTTCTACGTTTTCCGAGGAGGAAGGCCTCATTACCATAGCCCACTTCAATACCGACTTTTGATCAAAAACGTCAAAAGCATTAAATCCAATCAAAACATTTTAGGAAAAACCATTTCGTTTTTAAGAATTTTTTTTCCCTAGTATAATGTACCTACTGATTTTTTCGAAATGTCTTTATGATTTAATTTTTTTTTAAATTTTATTTTTCCTTACCATTTTTGGCAATAAGAAGTCCATTAAAAAAAAAACAAAAACAAATTTCTGTAAGGATAAACTTTTTTGAAACCATTGTGCATAGTTTAAGCATATAAAACCATAAAATTAAAATTTTGAGTTGAGTCACTTTTGAACTGGGTGTGCGATATATTGATTTAATAATGCACACATTTAAATAAATTTATTTTAAAATAATTTAAGCAATGAAATTGCCTTTGCGCTGACGAATAAAATTTGTGTTATTAAGGAGCTGCATAAATCATTATTTTGTCGATATGTGATGCTTACATCAATGCTTTATTTTAGTATCTAAAAAATCAAAACTGAACTTTCTTCTTTCAGCACAAATCTTATTTTGTCAGGAAAAATAAAGTAATTGAAGCATTAAAATATTGTTGAGAATACAATTTCACAATAGATTTATAATGATCATAACATATTTGTACCAAATGTATAGTCCTAGTTATCATGTTATAGTCCTAGTTATCATATTATTATCATGGAAGAAAATTTCGTCTTCATTTATTAACATATTATAATTATTGCAAAATATTATGATTATATCGTACCACAGACTTTAAAGCACGTGTAATTTGTTTAACTTTTTCGTTCATATTTCTTTAACTTTTTTTTGTTTACCATTTATTTGGTGTGAATACAACAAATTTAAAAACAAATCACCTATTTATTACTTTTTACTTAATTTATTTAAGGGATGCGTGTAAATTTAACTTGTGCCTAGGCTGCCATGTTAGACCGGGTTGAGACTATCAAATTATTCCTTCTTCTACTAAAAATACCTCCATTAAAATTAACACCACAGCGTTGTTTTTCTATTTCTATGTCTTTTTCTAAATTTATAACGAGCTTTCAACCTCCGTATATTTACAAAAATAAAGCAAATTAAACATATTAGCTAGGTTGATACTAGTATTTCGATCTGGCAAAAGATCTCATTAGAACCCGGCGTTTTAGAAAAGCTAGAGCCTACACTCTAATTAATTTCTGTTGAAATTTACCCAACTTATAGTAGGAAACTATACTCCTACTATAAGTTGGGTAAACTTACTCTATGTGTGTAAATGAAAAAAAATACACACATTACGTGTAAGTTGGTCAGCAAAAAGTGTGTAAATGTACTATGCAAGTGCGTAAAAATGTAATTAAATTTAGACATAAATGAGTAATTTTACTGAATTTTTGATTAAAAAAAAATATGCTTTACTTGTAAATATACGAATAAAATGCGTAAAAATACATTTTTATATTCGTAAAAACCCCCTAAAAATTCTTACCTTGCGGTAAGAAAGAAAAACAGCCCAAAAATGTTTCAAATAAAACAAAAAATTAATTTTTAGAAAGAGTTTTATTAATGTGTTGTATAATAATAAATTAAATAATAAAATATAAATATAAATAAAATATAAATATTTGGCATTTTTTTTCAATATTTCGATATTTTTAAATTGATTGAGTAAAAACCGACTGAATAAATCGAATGAAGAATTTAATTCTTTAAAGCTCTGTACATACATTATATTTTGAAAATATTTTTCACAATTAGGCTGCAAACACTTGGAAATAAACGTTTTTGGTACATAATGAAGTTTTTTAATTCACTATCACAAATATTACATTTACAAATTTGTTTTTATTAAAATTCTCAATAAATTAAATTTTTTAGATTTTTTTAATTTGCTTTCTTTTTTTCAATTTAAAAATGTCAAAATATTTGTTACTATTATAAGTTAGTATATTTACAAACTTTGTGCGTAAAAATTTTATTTAGCAAAATAATACTACTTTTAGGCATAATGTGTTTAATTGTAAACACATAATTGGTAAAAATACTGTAAGTGTGTATTATTGTATATAAAAGTGTGCGCAAAATAGTTTTACGCATTTTGGTGTATAAATTTACCGAATTTGAGTAATAATACATGAAACTTTACTCGTTTTATAGTAGTAACTTTACAATCATTTTTTAGAGTGTACATAATAGGCAGAACTTTAACAAAAAAACTATTAATCATCAATTTTGCTCCATTTTTGTCATATTAGTAATCAAGCACGTGGTAAGGGTCTTTTCCTAACAAGCATCATGACGTTACTAAACTTTAAAGACCAAAAATGTGCTATTTATAAAAAAAAATTTTAGTTTTTACTCTGGCTCAAGTAATATTTTTTACAAACTAAATAATTTGTTTAATATTATTTAGTTTGTTCGGCCTGACTGCTTCTCACAATTTCTTTTCACAAAATATTAAAAAAGATTAACACTAAAAGGGTTAACAAGCTCATAGAAAGCAGGCTGATTATCTTATAGTTGCCGCAACTATAATATGGCTGTAGTTACACTCAGAATATATCATAGCTTTCATTTTACCTAAAAATGCTCGTACATTTGAAGAAAATATTCGTTGTTTTGCCGAAACAAAATATTTCGTGACATTTCGTAAATTTTTCGTTTATTTTTTTTTTTGTAATATTCACGATATTTTTGTTATTTTACGAAAAAAAAATTGTTTTACAACTAGAATTTTTTTATATGTTAAATAAACGAAAAAGTTTGTAGATTTACGAAATGTTTTGTTGATTTGTGTAAACAAAATATTTCGTAAAATTAATAAATTTTGGGTTTTCAACGAAAATAAAGTTATTTTATTTGCCAGTAATCTTACATTCACTTATGAAATAAATATGTTGGGGATACTTGCAGCTTTAAAATACTAATTGTTGTCTTCGATTTATATAAAAATATAAAAAATATAAAAAAAAAATTTAATTAATTTACACGTTTTATAATCAATTAGAAAAGTATTAACCGTGATTTGTATTACATAGCATTCCGGACGCCAACTGTTTAGGAGGGCTTTATGGAAAAGTTGTTAGGGCCACTCAAAGCTTTAAGGTGCAAAATATAATTAAAATGGTTACATTGAATATTTTATAATCAATTGGAAAAATACTCACTGTGAATTGTTTTATTTAATATTTCAGACGCATACCTATCAGGAGCGCTCTCCTTTGTGTACCAATCATCCTCTTATTGAACAATTCACTCATGGATTATTATATTAATTTTTTAATTTATTAACAATTAATAGCAAAAAAAAACATATTGTAAGAAAACACTTTTTGTTTAAACACGAGTTTTTATGGCAAACCTTTTTTCTTTTTTTTTGTTAAAACCACTGAGAATGTGATAGATTAATGCCAAAAATTTACAAAAATGTTGTACTATTTATGTAAAGTTCTTTATTTTAGTAAGCTTTGTATTTACGAAATAATTAAAAATTAAAATATTGAGAGAAAAAGAAAAAATTTGAGAGACCACACATAAATTTACGAAAGTTTTTTATTATTTACTAAAAAATCGTAGTGCTTCATCTACAAAATTTTGTACGTATTATTTAAGAATTTTCTTAGTATACGAATTTAAAGTTACAATCGTAATTACGAAAATTTATTCATATTCACAAATTTTCATACAATGCACAATAGTAATTCATCGAAAAAACTTTCATTTTTTTATACATGACATATTTTGAGTGTAGGGAGAGGAATATGATAATAAACAATGTATTATGATTGCAGACAAGAGAATAACATGATAACCGAAAAAAGGAGATATGTTCACTATAACATGATTTAAGACCCATATTATTGGTTAAATATGATTGATACAATAATAATTTAATTAAAACAACCATTTGTGGCTGTAGGAAACGTAGTTTTTATTTTTTCTCTGCGTGTAGGATATTTATTAACATTATATAACCCCTCACGTGGTAATGAAAGTTTTTGCTGGGTAGGCAGTTTTAAAATTAATTGAAAAAAGAGACGTTTTTTGTATTTTTGTCAAATTCGTGGGTAATTTTTGGTTCCAAGCTATGATATATCATGAAGTTAAAATTTCATATCTAAATAGTTTTGAGAAAACAGAAAATTGGGTTTGACCCCGCTTTTGAACCCCTAAATGTGAGATTGGGCAGCTAAAAAAAAACAGGCGTCTTAATTTTTGATTCTTTATTTATAACATCCAAATTTCGTCGCAATCGGCTGGAACCCATGAACGAACTCTGCTTGTTAGTATAACTAAACCAAATTTCATCAAAATCGAGGGAGGTCAAGTAAACTATTTTTGATTGATTTGACATGGAATGACCCTGTCCTAAATAAAAATTTCAAGATATGTTCTTTGGGGCTTACTCTCTAAGAGTCCCAAGTTTTAAAATAATCTAGGCATACATTACCCCCAAAACATTTCCCCCACCCTTTGCCACGACCACTATATAAGGGATAACAAACCTGATTCCTTCAGTCTGGTAAAGCATATTAAGAGCTTTAAAACAAACAAAAAATTGAGCTTTATAGCTACAATAAAACCCTAGATATTGAGTTTTTTTTTTAAGGTCCAAGAGTGAAGCTACTTGCAGATTTTGTGACGCTCCGTAATTTAGGCCCTGTGACGCTCCGTAATTTCGGACCTGTGGCTACAAATTTTTATTTGTCAGTTTTTCAATTAGTATAAGAACTAAACCAAATGTCATCAAAATCGGAAGCGGTCCTGAAGTTTTTTAAATAGTTTTGATTGATTTCATATGGAATGACCCTTATATTAAATTAATTAATTTTTCAAAATTGTTAATAAACATACACTATTTTCAAATATGGGCCATTTTTGGCCGAAATTCGGCACATGTTAACGTTTTCCCGGTAGGCTAGTTGGTAGCGTGCTGGCTTATCAGTGAGGGGGTCGTGGGTTCGATTCCCACCAGAGGCACTGGTCTGTTTTCGCTACAACTCGCCGAAGGCCATAGTAGCTAGTGCTCGGTTAGGGTAATAGGATATAATTTGTAATTATATGATTATTAATTAATAAAAAAAAAATTGTTTCATTTCGAACGATTTGCAATTAAACTGAACGAAAATCGACGAATAATTTTTTTAAGGACATCCCAATGAATACGTTTTAATTCTAAATTATTTTTATTATGAATTAAAATTGAATTAAAAATTTCGAAGGTCTACTTTTGATGAATATAAATAAGAAAAGCTAAAATTTTAAACTTTTGAAAAAATAAGGACTTTTTGTAAGTTTATTACACAAAATATGTCCTTTTTGAAAATCGGACAAATCTTCAAAGTCTAAATTTTTTTATTATGCTTTTGAGAGATGGAATACGAGAAAATCTCAAACAAGTTACAAGTTTGAGCAATAACTTAGTTTATCTATTAGATTAATTTTTAATTGACAACTTTTAAAATATTTAACAACTCGATTTAATTGAAAAAGTTGTGCATTATTTTTTTGTGTGATTATTTGACATTAAATTAAAAGTACAACGTAAAATTTTATTTTCAAGTCTAAACCAATGAAATAAGTATAACGCTAGTACAGATTACGAGTTTTTAACAGTTACTAAAACCTTTTTATTCGATTAAAATTCTAGATTAAATTCCTACCCAGCGGTTTAATAAAAAATTAAATGAATCAAATGCTAAACGCGTGCTAGAATTTTAAATATTTGTATTTATTTACTTTCGTATTTATGTTTGGATTTAAATAAATATATTTGTAAGAGTGTCCCTTAACTTACGAATTATCGATTTTCAATTATAAAAAGCCTTAAATATACGAATTTGGCAATCATAAAATTTAAAACCGTGCCAAAACGATTTAAAAACCAGCACTATTCAAATTTAACATCAAAATCGAAACAAATTTACCATACAACTATTAGTTTTATTAATTTGTACCAAATAAAAAATTATGCGATGAATGTGAATGTCGCCTTTTTAAGATATGAACATGTTTTGAAGAAGCCTTTGCAAAATATTTTTTTTTTTAATTAAGGAGAAAAAATGAATATGAGCGCAGGTTTGATTCTTACATCCGCAGGTTGTTGAAAAAATGTATCATATAGAGACAATCTGTAAATTATAAGACACCAATAATAATACAATTTAAATGGAAAATCACTGATGAGCCTGTCCATAAAAAGGCAGAAACTAGTCTAGTCTTATTTAAAAATTAATAGTGTTTATAATTTGTAGAGAAATACGTTTATTCTTTTTCTTAACCTCAACATTTCTAAATTAAATTTGCCAAATGCATATTAATTAAAAATTAATTGCGACTGTCCATATGACGTTAATATAACACTGTACGAAAATTATTCAAGTTCGAGGCCACACTCTTTATTTCTTTATTGTCCTAACAAATAATCTCTAGAGTTTTTTGTTTTCAAATTTATTATTTGACCCTTTGAGGAATGTGTTGATAGATCTATTTCGTAAATTTTCTAGGTTCCCATCATAAAAACACGTTTTGAAAGCGGTAACAATCCCATGCCAAACATCAAACATTCATATAAACTAGTTTACTCACTACATGAGAACTAATATATGAGCTCGAAGTAAAAGATTATAACCATTCATCAAAAAATAAATTGAAAACTTCTTTGTTATGTGCAAGGTCCACCTCTGGTAGATATTCAATACACGTTTTTTGTTTTTTTCTCCTTTTTATTTTTTGTTTAGCTTATAAACAAAACAGGGGGAGTAAAGTAGACTGTACTTTGTCTTTTTTACAAGTTTGATATAATTTTTATTAACAATAAAAATTATGTTTTTTCGACCTTTGATTGTGCAATGAAAATTTTCAAGTTCGAGGTCATACTCTATATTTCTTTATTAGGGTATTGTCCTAACAAATAATCTATAGAGTTTTTTGTTTTCAAATTTTTTATTTGACCCTTTCCGGACTGTGTTGATAGATCTATTTCGGGAACCTAGATGAGAACCTAGAAAATTAGTAGTTTTATTGTGTTTCTGATCAAATTTATGTGCTGCCTTCTAGTTTTTAGTTTATTCTTTGTTGTACCTACATTAGGGCGGGTCGATTTAAAAATCGCTCAACGTTCAAGGAAAATCGTAATCTAGGCATCAAAAGGAAACATACCTGTAAAACGAATTCTGATGACCCGACTTTTGACCCGTAGGGTGAAATTTTGAAAAATTCCACTTTGACCCATTTAGAGTGCCCCAATCGAATCCAACCCAATCGAATATATTTATACTCTATTTCTTCCGGAAAAGAAATAGAGACCCTAATCTTGGAAGACTCCTTCTACTTTCTGAAATATCTCTATCCCGAGATTTGTACATTTTGCTAAAAAAAAACACGGCTAAAAAGGCCCTCTTTTAACTTAAATTTCAACCCCTAGAATGAGGATTTATGCATTAATCTGCTAGCGCGTCTCCCGGAGAAGAAGTATCTCCCATAATCTTGGAGAGATTCCTCCTACTTTCTGAAATATCAAAATGGGCTTTTTCAAAATTTGACCCTACGGGTCAAAAGTCGGGACATCAGAATTCGTTTAAGAGGTATGGTTCCTTCGGCAAAGTTTCTTATTTTGATCCCTAGAATACGATTTTCCTTGAACGTTGAGCGATTTTTTTGCCTCCATACAAATCGACCCGGCCTAACCTACGTATACTTTGTTACAATTTTCATTATCAGTACCCTTACATGGTATCTTAAAAACTAAATTAGACATTTCTAATTTATTTATTTTATCCTATTATTTATTTTATACTAATATGAACTGAAATGGAACATATTCTGATTTACTTAATTAACTAGATTAATCGACCAAAATTGTTCGATTTATTCGTTACTCGAAATTGGCCATATTTAAATTCACTCGAACAATTGTTTGATTAAAACTCATCGAGTAACGGTTAACTGATTAAATAATATTAGCAAAATAAAGCTATAATTAGTCGTTTTTCATAAAAATAGCTAAAAGTAAATCCAACCACAAAAACTTGCACAAATTAGACTTAACAATTGTAGATTGAAATAATTGATTTCACAAGAATTGATTTATATTAAATCTCCACTAAGATTATAACTTTTTTCGCAAAATGTTTACCCATCACCACATGACGGGCAATGCTTCCGAATTTTGATGTCATATGGCGAAACAAAACTTTAACATCTTTTTTTAACCAAAATCCGTGAATTTGAAAATGTTAGTGTCTTTTAGGCATCGTTATAGTTTAATTTCTTGAAAATTTTAAGAGAAACATAAATTTGTAGGTAAAATTTAATAATTGCAAAATAAAATCTTAAGTTATAACCAGTGTTGAGCATAAAATCGTCCAGTTTTTCAATAAAAATCGTCATTATATTTTTAAAAATCGTCAAAACAAAAAATATTTGTTACAAATTGGATAAAGAACAATAATGTAATTCACATTTAGAGTGCTCATGTACTATCGGTGTAATATAAATACATTTTTTTACACTTTTCTGTAATTTAAACTTCGAAAATCATGATATTTTATAACGATAGCACTTTAACTGTTAATTCCTTCTACATAATTCTGTAAACTCCACTTCAGTAGCACAATTTTTAAATCTTAAATTCTTTAACATAGTTTAGAAATTCTTTAACAATGTAATTTTCTTTAATTTTTAAATTTGGACTTCCATCAACGAATCAAAGTTTATTATTAACTTCAAATTGCATTACTTGTGAATAAATATAATAAATTGTGAAATTTTTGATTACTTAATAATTTTAATTTTGGGTTTATTTTTTAATATTTCCATTTTCAAATATAAATTGTGTATATCTAAAGTTTCACTTTGGAACACTTTATTTTTTATTATTATTAGGCCTGTTTTTAAACACCGGATTTATTTTTGGCTTTATAGATCAAAATATTCGAACTCGATATTTGTTTCGCAAAAACTTCGATGGTTTTTTTTTTTTTTAATTTAAAAAATATTTTATTTTAATCTCAATTTTACTCTAATTAAATATTATAAAAATATTAATAAAAGCAGGTTTAATACCTTTTCATAATATCAATTTTCTATCACAGTAATACGAAGAGCGGAATGAAATTTTTAAAAAAGCGATTCAATAAAAGACATGGTTCTTCTTATGTAAACCGTTTTAGTTTTCTATTTTACCTGTTTGATGTTGAAATATCTTGAACTAGTTAAAATCAAAATAACGCTAAAATACCGAAACGACGATTTCTAACGTTATTTTGTTGATTAAACAAAATTTAATGGGTAGAATTATGAAATAAACCCTGTACGTCTGTACATACCACTGTTGGAATCGTAGTTTTAAAACTTTCATAACGGCTTTGGTGTGGGCGTGGTAGGCAACTGCCATTGTAATGAAAAGGTATTGTTTGCCAACCATGAAAAAAGTAAGCACACTCAGGGAACTTGTGCTGTAAATATTTGTAGTTGTAATACAGTAAGCTTTATTTTTAAGTGAAAAAACAGTCATTTGTAGAAGAATTTTCAGTTTCGACTACAATTGTAGTTCATTTAAAAAAAACAAACCACATCAAATTACTGTATTATGATTTTACATTCATTTTGTACAGTAGTTTTTTTTATATTTAAGATAATAAAACACATAAATGTTTGTTTATTTTTTACTGCATAGTGATTCATTAATACTACAATTGTGGTTAATTTATTGAACAGTAAAAAACAAATGACAATGTTAGTTGAATTTACTGAAATGTAAGTTGTGCATTTTTCATGTTAATTTCCACTTGTTTTTAATTAAATTTTGCAGTGGTCTTTTCCTACATAGTATTCTAAGTGCAGAAAATTAATTAAAATAAACCAAACATGAATTCATAAAATATTTTTGTTTTTAGCTAAACTTTTAGCAAATATATGTTAGACTTCAATAAAAAATTGTTTTTAATGTTAACGAAATAATAAAAATCCAAAAATAGATGCGGTGATCTTGTAAGAATAGCAAATAAACATGTTTTGCTGACATATTAAACGTTTGTCAAAAATTCGTAATTTTGGAAGCAAAAATCGTCCAATCTTCATTTAGTTATTTTAGGTACTAAAAATCGTCAAAATGACGATAAATCGTCAAACCTGGCAACACTGGTTATAACCCTAATCTTCACTTGTCGAAAATTGAAAAAAAAAAAATAACTTTTCTGATTAGCTAGTGATCAGCAATATCAGAAATTAGATTTATGTTATCATTGAAAAAAGACAATTCACAATTTATGGGACACCTTAATATTTTGCGTTAATAATTATTTACGTGTATATTATGCAAAACCGCTAGGAAAGAGATTTAAACAAAAATTATTTAACGATCGATTAACAAAAAATGTAGATAAGTCTAAAGTTGATTTATAAAAATATTTATATTGCAAAATCACGTGACGTTTGCATGTGCGAGCTTTCACTGTTGTTATCAAATTGTTAATTTATTTTTAATTATTTTAAAATTCTTCAACATTGTGGTTATTCTAATCGTAGATTTTAGGATGTGTTTGACTTCACTTAATTTATAAAAATTAAGTTTAATTTTTTTTCATAGAAATTACAAATAACCCCACGATAACGCCAAACCACTCTAACCACATAAAAATTTCCCAGCTTAATAAATTGATTGATAAGTCTCTACTTATATAGCGGAAAAAATGAATCAAACCAATTGCTTGGAAAAAAATATATCGCACATCTTGTTCAAAAGTGACTCAACTCAAAATTTAAATTTTTCGGGTTTATATGCTTAAACTAAGCACAATACACTTGTTTATCTATTACAAAAATGTCAGTGTATTTTGTTGTTGTTAACTGTTGCTAAAAAAAACAGTTATGTCTTTCTTTATGTTTCAATTGGTATACAGTTGAACAGTTCATGCGAATAAGGACGAATAGACCACTTTTTCGCAAACACGTTTTTTTGCATAAATGCATTTTATTAGCAGAGCCCTACAATCCTATGCAGAAATTTTGGGGAAATTTTGACTTTTAAGGCTAAAAAAATGACTTTGAAAGTGCAATAATTCGTATATTTTTATATTTTTGTTTAAATTGGGAGTGAACTAACGCACAATTTTGATTAAATACAACACAAAAACATACAAAAATTTTACTTTCGGTAACAATGTGTTAAAAGAACATTACGAGGAACAAACCACACTTATTATATTGGCAAAAAATTTTACCGTTCTTGAGTTATAAGACTTTAAAGTGTGGAAAGCAAAAAGGGCGAATATCCATCCTTAACAAAATATTATATAAAAATTATTTAGCTGCGAGTTTAAAATTGATATTAGCTAAAATTTGAAATTGTACTTAATTGTCCTTAAAGAGTTACAAACAAATACCAAAAATAGTTCGTCAAGTTTTGCAAGTCTCATGAAAATGTAGTCAAAATCTGCTGCAAAATAACACATTTTTATTCAAATTTCAATACATTTTTTTGGATATTCGCCCTTTTTTCCATTTAAGAAAAAATTGAAGTCCAATTTTTGGCAAGTTCTCTTTCGAATTTCTTTGTCCTTCTTTACTCCTCAATGGAGCATAGGGCTTCAACATGTTGATTTCTCCAACGTAATCTGTCTCTAGCTTCAACTGCGGCATCGTCCCACGTGAAACCATATCGTTCAAGTTCGTTTTTCACTGCACTGATCGTCTCCATGTGTTGTTTGGACGGCCACGTTTTCTAGAACCTTGGGGATTCCATTTTAGTGCCATTCTTGTTATATTTGTGGCATCTTTTCTCAGAGTGTGGCCTATCCACCTCCATTTTCTTCTTTTTATTTGTTTGCCAATTTCTTCTTCGTTCGCTAGTTGCCAAAGATCTTGGTTGCGTATAGTGGCTGGCCAAAATATTTTATGAATAATACGAAGACATTTATTTAAACACACTTGAAGTTTTCTGGTCGTGCCTATGGATACCAACCAGGTTTCACAACCATAAAGTAAAATGGATTTGACACACGCTTTGAATATCCTCAGTTTGGTGTTCTTAGATATTTGCGTTGAGCGCCAGACCGCGTTTAGTCTACCGAATGCTGCTCTTGCTCGGTTGATTCGATTGGCTACGTCGTCTTTTGTTCCGCCTGATGTTGTTATTGTGCTACCTGGGTAACAGAATTTGTTGACGTATTCGATGCGTTGGTTGTTCAATAAAATATGATGTGAGCTATTGTTATTTATTCTCATAGCCTTTGTTTTCGCGACGTTGATTTCTAGGCCAACTTTCTTTGCTAGTTCTTGGAGGTGGTCTAACTTTGATTGCATATCACTGATCTTATGTGATAACAAACATATATCATCCGCAAAGTTAAGATCTTCGAGATGACTGCTAAATGTCCAAGTTATCCCTCTCTTGATGGAACACACTTCTCTCATTATTTCGGTTAGTACTATAGTAAAGAGTAGTGGCGAAAGAGGGCAACCTTGTTTTACCCCAGCATTTGTTGTGAAAGTGTTGCTACAGGTGCCGTTGTGGAGGACTGATACTTCAGAACCATCATATAACGCTCTAATGATGTTGATAAGTTTGTCGGGAACACCTTACTTTTTAAGACACGCCCATATTGCAGATCTGTTCATCATGTCAAAAGTTTTTTTGAAATCTACAAAAACCATATATAAAGGAGTTTGCCATTCAATACATTGTTCGACGATTATTCGAAGAGTGTTGGACTGGTCGATGTAGCTTCTGTCAGGACGAAACCCAGCTTGTTCTTCTCTTAGGCTACCCTCTAGTTTTTCTTGTATTCGCTTCTGTACTATGTTGGCAGTTATCTTATAAATCATATTCAGAAGAGTTATGCCTCTCCAATTGCCGCAGTCACGTAGATCGCCTTTCTTTGGAATTGTTATTATAACGCCTTTTTTTTGTTGGTTTTTTGTTTGATTATTGCTTCTTCAATTTCTCGGACTGTTGGTGCGCTGCAGGATATTGCAAGAGTGTTGTTGTTGTTTGGCAAAAGAAAGTTTGGTGTATGATAACTCTGTGGTACGGAATTACTCGTTTCTTCGAAGTGCTGTCTCCATCTTTCCAACTGTTGTTCATTGGTGGTAAGTAGAGTGCCATTTCTATCCCTAATTGGTTGTTGACATTTCGCCTTGTGATTGGTGAGTTCGCCTATTATTTGGTGGAGCTTCCGCATGTTGTTGGTCGCAGATGCCTCTTCAGCTTGTTCGGCAAGGCTATTAAGATAGTTACGTTTATCTCTGCGGGCGGCTCGTTTGACCATTTTGGCTATATTTCTATATTCCTGTCTTAGGGAGTTATCGTTGTTGTTCTCGTTGTTATTGATTATCTGTTTCAATTTGTTTCGTTTTATAACTTTATTCTCTTTTGAATACCTTACTAAAATTTTATATATATAGGTAGATGTGACTTAAATCTTTAAGCTAATTCCAAAAAGTTGACAAAAATATTATTTTTTAACCGTTTCCTGCGTTTTTATTGTTCCCTGTAAAATTCTACAAATGGTCTATTCGTCTTTATTCGCATGAACTGTTCAGTTGCAAATACTTTTTCGATTTCTGAAAAATTAAAAATTTTGAGTTGAGTCACTTTTGAAGTAGATGTGCGATATGTATATTATTTTAGTCGGCGCCAATTCCCACTCCCCAATCAGTGTTGTCTGATTTATAACTGACCATAATTTTTTAATCTTGTAAATATAATTTTAGTTTCATACCACATTTTAAATTTCCCCATAACAGGGGGGTTTACTGTATTAGTATGAAATATTATACCAATCGTACGATCTAATTGATTTTATAATTTACAAAAATGCTATTATATATTACGTTCTTCATGCATTTAATTTATATTATTCATTATAGGGTAAACATTAAAATCATGGACACAAAAAAATGGCTTCGGATTCATCTCTCTCGATTTTCACAAAATGTGGTGTATATATATGTTCTTGAACCTTACAAAGTTTTTAATTTATAGTTTTTCCCTTATTCGTTGTTGTTCGCATTTTATCGTAGTTTAAATTTGCATCATATCTCTTAAACGCATTATCCAATCGTTATGAACTTAGTCTCATTCTCATAATAAAGTGCATATAACTTTCTCAAAACAAATATTTTAAAAAAAAAAAGAAAAAAAAACTAAAAATGTTCTTGATTTGCAAATACCTCAAAAGGCGTATCCAGATATTGTTTGTTCAGAGTTAAATTGACATGTTAAATCTACATCATATAAAAATTTCAGAATGGGTTCGAAATATGTTCCGTGGAAATCTTATTTTTTGTAAGCATTCCTTTTATAAAATATTTTATTTTTAAATAATTAGTATTACATGTTTTAGTTAATACAAATTTTGCTCTGTAGTTTATAATAAAATATGTTTTAGAGTTTTGCAATGACCTTGATTTTTGAATGGGGCAAATTGGACTATTACCCTTTTAGAATCACGGTTTCTGTTATTGATTTAAAATTCTCTAAATATAGCAGTTGTTATCTCAAAGACAAGTATTACAAACTCGAATTTTTTATAGAACTCTTATCTGTATATTGGAACAATTTTAAAAGAATATTTCGACCAATACGACATTGAACTTTCATAATACAATCTATGGACAAACAACGGACTACACGCACACAAAATACATGGTTGGCGCAACCATATTCAAAAAGCATCATACATTTTTGGATTTATGATTACGATAACCATGTTACTATGGTTGTGACAACCATACTGTTATAGTTTTCTTAATTATAATATGATAATTAAACTAAAATATTATGGTTCCCAATCGATCTCAATACTATCATATTATGGTTATGGAAATGTTTATAAATTATCATAGTATGATTCCTACATTATTCTCCCAGCATTCTGCTGAAGCTGAATTAAAAAGGTATACATATATTTTTAAATTTATGTAATAATTTACACATTTTAATAAACTTATTTTAAAATAATTTAAGTAATGAATAAGATTTGTGTTATTAAGGAGTTATATAAACCATTATTTTGTCGCTATGCGATGCATCGCTTGTTTAGATACACTTTTTATTTTAGTATCTAAAAAAGCAAAACTAAACTTTCTCTTTTTGATCACAAATCTTATTTTGTCACGAAAAATAAAATAATGGAAACATGTGATTGCAGCATAAATACGCATGAAAATATTGTTAAGAATACAACTTCACAATACATTAATAATGATCATAACATGTTTGCAGCAATCATAATATTTGCACTATAACCATTTTATAGACCTAATTGTCATATTATGATCATGGAAATGAATTTCATCATTTCGTCATTATTGTTGTTAAAATATTATGATTATATCGTACTAAAAACTTAAAAGCAAGTCTACTTTGTTTAAATTTGTCTTTCATATTTCTTTATTTTTGTTTTAGTTTACAATTTATTTTTTAACTTTTTTATTCACGTTTTATTTAATTTATAACACTTTTGCCTAGGCTCCCGTGGTAGACCGGGTTGAGACTACCAAATTATTCCTTCTTCCACCATAAAAATTACCACAACGGCGTTGTTTTTCTATTTTTATGTCCTTTTGTTTAATATTATTTAATTTGTTCGGACTGACTGCTTCTCACAATTTCATTTCACAACATCTTAAACAAGAATGACACTAAAAGAACGAAGACGCTCATAAAAAACAGACTCATCTTCTTATGGTTGGCGCAACTATAATATGGCTGTAGAGAGAGGAATATGAAAATAAATACTACATTATGATTGTAGACAAGAGAATAATATTATAATTGAATAAAGCGAGATTTTCATTATAACATAAATAAAGCAACAATATTATTGGTAAAATATGATTGACACAATAATAATTTATTTGAAACAACCATTTATGGCTGTAGAAAATATAGTTTTGTGGCCGCAATCATATTGCAAACATATTTTTTTTCTGCGTGTATGAAACAGAATTACAGTATGTTGAAGACTTTAATAATAACTTCATATCACGTTTACCAAAATTATCAATGCAGTATTTTGTAAACTTCATAACAAAATATTTAAGAAGAGTTTCGGATAAATCTGATCTGATATTTGCAAATTAAGGACATTTTTAAATTTTTTTGTCTTTTTCCAAAAAAAAAAAAATTATTTTTCCTCAAAACCGTTTCGAGAAGGTTATATAAGCCTTATATGGGACTCAGATCATAACGATGGGGTGACGCGTTCAAGAGATATGATGTTTTACTAAAAAATCCCAAATTTAAACTGCGATAAAACGCGAACTACAACGATTCTTGGAAAAACTCGAAATTAAGATGTGAATAATGTCCTTTAGGATGCTTGCTCAAAATTTTGTGTATATTAGAAGACATGAAGCCGATTGGTGTGTCGAGAATGTCCCTATACTAACATTGAGATTTGTTAATATTAATATTATTTTTAAATACAATTATTATTATGGTTGTTAACAAGGGAAGTACTAAATGTTGTATGTGTTGTATAGTAGTATCGAAAATACAACAATAGATGACAGTACGATAAAACATTTGTGCCTACGCGCACTGGTACATTTTCTGAGGACGCGGCGAAAAATATTTTTTTTTTGCAACTCATTTTAAAACAAATTAGCTCATGCCAAAGAAACCACCTTGGTACCCATTAGGCCAAAAAAAATCAAGGCAAAATATTTACTAACACGTCGATTCAAAATACCCTTTTTCTGTGTTTTTGTAAAGTTATAACTTTTGTTTATTTTTCCTCAGTTTAAAGGAAAAGGAACACCTGATGTTGAAGAGTGATTCTGAGACCAGATATGGATTCAGCATACCTTATATCTTTAGAAAAGTATGCTATAGTTCTAGTGCAAAATATTTTTCGGTCTGAATCTTTAGGTGTAAAAAGTACTTATATATATATACTCACGGGTGCTCTCCACTGTATGTTTAAGTGTGCTAACAGAGAGAAACCCCAACACAAAAACTATAAATAAAATTTTACCATTTCTATTATTACAATACAACACACAACATATACCACACTTAGTACACCTTGTGAATATGTTTATTGTTTTAATTACAAATTGCGTATTGGAAAAATCCCGCGTTATTTCAATAAAACTATTCCATATTCTAAAAACGCAAAACAAACGACTGACGTGTTTTATTTTAATGTACACAAGATAAACTAACACAGAAATACGTGAAAAACTTATTGGGAAATGTGGGTGTTAAATTAATGTTTTTCCGATCCATATTCAAACATTATGCCCTAATTGTTGTATTACGTCATAATTTATTTTTAACTCTAGCACTCTTTGTTGCAACACCCAGCAAAACTTTCTAACTATTACCCGGTAATAAGTTTTCGAATATGAAATTAAGGTCAGTAACTAGTTATTTTTGTATTGCAAACCCTATTATTTTAACAAGGGCATGCCCATTCTGATAACACCTTGCAAGGCACATACTATATCCAGTATAAATCTAATACGTTTTTTTTTTTTTGAAATTTTGATTTTTTATAGTGGGTATTGAATTAAAATTTAACAATTTTTAACTAAACATTTTAAATATAAAACTTTTTATAAGTTTTGGGTGAAAAATATGATACTTTTCTATTACAAACCCTATTATTTTAATAAGGACATGTCCATCGCGGTAACTACTTACCTCGGTAACATATTGCTCCTCACTGACAGGTGATCAAAATAGTTTTGGTTTAAGTGGCAGCTCACGCTACTCGTGAGCATCAAGTAGAGTCAAAAAGCGACTCCGTTTTGAAGAAAAAATAGTTTTACTTAAATCTATAATTTTTAAGTCGATTTTTATTTAAAAATTGTCAAATTTGTAGTAAAAATTTAATAACATCCGTACATAATTCGTATGTTTCATACATGTCCACATGCATCTTATATGTTCATACGAGGAATCATAAATATTCTTATGTGTGCATTAACGAAAATTGAGGTAATATTAACATATATAGTCATACATGTCTATACATTACCATATACGGTCATATGTGTAACGAAAATTGAGGTAATATATGATTACAATTGAACTCTTATGAACATATATGAATTCTATATGGACACGTATGACCTCTAATCATTTCATACATGAGCTTAAATGAGTTAATACATATTTATAAATGGATGCATATATGTTGATTTTTAACCGGGTATAGTGAATTTTATGTAGAAACGAACTAATTATATTATAGAAACATCTGAAACTGTGAAGTTGGTGTTTCTAATGGACAGACAGTAATACCAAATGTTGAGAAGTAATGCAATGGTAAGGAGTTTAGCTTATTACCAGGTAACATGTTCCGTAATACCAACCAATTACCGAGGTTTTGCTGGGCAGGTTGACTATAAATCATTCTAAAGACATGTTTCATTACCATTGAAATTTCATTACAATTAGTTAATACGGATTGAAATGCAAAAATTTTACTTCCATTTAATGGTAATGAAATATTTGAGATGTTTTATATCATAAGATCCACGAGACATCGAGTTGGATTTGACCATCGGTCCTCAAAATTGATAAAATTGTTTGTACACACATACTCTATCAACCTTTCAACAATTTATATTTTAAAAAACCCGATTTTTTCATGGTTTTAATTGAAAAAAAATTCAAAAATTTCAAAAGTATGTAACTTTGAAGAGCCATATATTGCAAAGCTGTTATCGGATTTCTCTGCTTCAAAACCCATTCGATTTGTACGATTACGTGTTTTGAAAGAACTAATTTTTGATGAAAATTAAAATTTTTTTATGTATGCAAAAATCTAAAATTTATCATATTTTATACATAACTAAATTTCGCATTTTGTAACGCAAACTTCAGTTAATTTTCGCGTTTTAAAAAAAACCCCTTATCGATAATTTCGGAACAAATAAATTCAATTTTTGTATCGATTATAAGTTTTTTGAACGGGTTTTAAAGCAATTTAATATCCAAAACACTCTATTTACAATACAAAAACGTGATTTATTTAAATTTATTTGTGTATAAAAATAGTTTTTGATGCAGTTTTTAATTTTTTGAATTTGCATTAAAAATGCAATGTTTGAACAGATAATCCCGAGGAAATTATTTTTTTATAAGGATATATATAAAGTCAGTAATACCAAATGTTGAGAAGTAATGCAATGGTAAGGAGTTTAGCTTATTAAAAACAATTTAGCAATTTTAAACAATTTTAAACCCAGTTGAAAATATAAAAACAGGACATTCTGCAAAATATAAAATGTTATTTTATTAAAAAATCGAGAAAATTAGATGAAATTCGCGTCACACAAGAAGCAAAACTTATTTTTATATAAAAAAATGTTGATTTTTGATTTATACATGTTTAAAAAGGGTTTATGAGGTAAAACGATTTGCAAAATGCATCCAAAAACTGCATTTGCATCAAAAATACATTTTTTGACACATAGTTTTTTAATGCATTAGAGTGAAAGAAGACAATTGAATTGAATGCTTCATGAATCAGAGAAATTTTAAATTATAACTTTCGAATATGTGGCTTTCCAATCCAACTGCCCCGCTACAAGGAAAAGTATGTATATCGTATCAATGTCAAACTAACATTATTTGTTGACCTTTGATATTATTTGTAATTATGAGGGACCATGGGGACCAGGGTTCATACATGTTTCTTACCTTAATTCTAAGAACTACATAAATAAAATATCTTTGCGCCTCAAAGAATTTTCTTTAAAATAACATCGATTTGTTTATTAATATTTTTGTATGTTTTGCATATTTTTGCATATTTTTATTTTAATGCATATTTTTGTTGGATATTTTAATTTATTTTGCTTAAAGTGCAAATGCATATTTTGATTGCATTTCTCTTAATTTTCCATTTTTTTTGTTTTAATATAAATAATTAAAATGTTGTGTTAATTGTATGAAACATATGCACCCTGTTAAAAACCGACATGGATATATGGATAAATACATGAGCACACATGTCCACATGCATCCATACATGATTCATATGTGTTCATAAATCATTCATATATGTTCATATGAGGGATCATATATGATCGTGTGTGTGCATTAACGAAAATTCAGATAATACGAGTTTTTAAAAATAGCGCAACAAAAAAGTAGAAATACATCAACGAAAACAATAGTGACATTTTTATTGGCAAAAAGGAGGTACTTTGGCGCTGTCTCGTACATCTTGTGATTTTCCACCATGACGTTGAGAACATTTTAATGGAAGCCGTGATCCTTATTAAAAATTTGCCACAAATTTTATTAATATCGAACCAGTACGTCTGAACATAATAAATTTTTGTGTTCTAGATTGGCATTTTTCCCACTGTGGACCACTGGGTGTCTGCCAATCTGGCGACCAGTTTTCAAATCACGTAGGGACCAACAAAATTATAATTGAACCTTTTTTTTATTTAATTTTGGGAAATCTATTTTTTCCTATCATCTACTTAATGGTTTTGCCAATATTTTGCCAACGTTGGAAATTTTGCTTCCCCAGTGCTTGTCCAGCCTTTTTTGAACAGACGGACCTTTTGTCTAATGGTGTTATCATTTGGGAAAGCACTTGCACCACCTGTGCCTTGTCCGCTTGTCTTTTTCTGACAGGGTATGTTTAGTGTACAATGTTCAAGTGCGCTAATAGAGTGATAAACCAACCCAATAAACTAGAGATGTCAAGAATTGTGTATTCGGCACTTTACCCAATATTCGATTTTCGGTTTACACCGAATACCGGATATTTGCCAAATAGTTCTGTCATACTTTTTCATACAAAATTTCATATAAAAGTACACTGTACTTTAGATAGAGATAAAATTTAATAAAATAATGAAACTTTTTTTAGGTTGAAAAATCATCTCAAAGCAATACAAATTGCCGTGTTTGGCGTTTTAAAGAAAAATATTGTGTGAAAAACTTGATTTTCTCAATTTTTTAGATAAAAATACAGTTTTTTAAGCTATTTTATTTTAGCAGAAAAATCTACTAAAAATTAGTTAAAACTTAGTTAAAAATTACATTGCAGAAAAAAACTGCTAAAATTAGCAGATTTTTCAGCTAAATGTTAACAAAATAAGAGCAGAAAAAAAATAAATTTGTTAACTTTACAAAATTTTAGTTATATTCGATGTGAATTTTGGTTAAATGAAAATAGCAATCTGATCTGCTAAAATTATCAAAAACATTTACTAAATATTTGTAGACTTAAAATAGCAAACAAAAATGTCAATAAAATTGTTGCTGTATTTACCTTAAATTTAGTAGAATGCAAATAACAGTTTATTTTGCTAAAGTCAACAGAAATTTTTGTTAAAAATTTACAGATTGCTGATTTCAGAAGGGCAGATTTTTGTACACATTAGAAAAAAAATCTAGAAAATTTTTAAATTTTGTTAAGGACTTTTTTGTCTACCAATATTTAGTAAATTTTTTTTTTCACAATTTAAGCAGTTTAATTCCATACTTTCAATTACATAAAATTTAGCTCAAATATAACTTAATGTTTCAACAGATTTATTTTTGCTGTTCTTATCTTACTTATATTTAGCAAAAACAATTTGCGTATTTAACAATTTTTTCTGCAATATTATTTTTAACTAATATTTAGTAGCTTTGTTTTGCTTTTCTATAAGTGCAACTGAATGTTCGTGATATATCTACAAAAAACCCAAAAATCTTCATCAAATTGAAATTTTGAATAGCTTTAATGTTTTATTTTAACTTTCAAATACGCTCTTTTACTTTTTGATCACATTATTGTGGATTGTTTTATGGAAGAGACTTCAGTTTTCACTAGGACAAGGAATTTCGTGAAAATTTATGTTTGTAATCGGTAGCGCAAAATCGAAACACAGAATTTGCAATAAAATGGCATCGATTTGTTGTTGTATATATTGTTATAAATTCATATTTTGGAATTGTTTTTTGTTGCATTTTATTTGATTTTTGTGCATATTTCGATTTAAACGCATATTTTACGCGCATATTTGTGATTATTTACTGCATATTTTAAGCGCCTATTTTCCATTTTTAGTTGCATAAAATTCCTTGCCCTAGTTATCGACATTCAAACTACCTGTCTGTTTTCCCCGTAAAAGTTCTTGAAATATCAAGTTTCATGAATGATCTTATGCCAACCCTGTTTAATAATGGCCAAAGCAAAAATATTACTTTGACCTATTTGGAAGAAAATTAATTTTGTTAATGAAATAGGGATACAAATTTGATATGGGGCACACAGTGGGAAATTTAAAAAAAGTAATGGTAATAAATATAGAACTTCTAAGTTACAAATTGAAAATTGGACAAGAGGTGTTGATCTTTTGTAATGTTGTTATTGTCACCCTACTTTAGTACAGGGTGTACATGCAGGTTGTCAAATTTGACTATCTGGTGTATAATTCGTATATTTTTGGGTCGTGTAACTTTTGTAAATGTGGGCCGATTTTCTTTAATCTAGCCTTGACGTTGTAAAATAAAGAAGCAAAAAGCGTATAGCGATATGTTATCTCCTGTATTTAAAATAATACATACAAAATTTTATTAATTAATCGATTTGAAAACAAAAAACTCTCAGTGTTAAAAATACTTGACAAAAGAAGACCAAATTGTGCAAGAACTTGTCTAATATATAATAAAAGTCTAAAGTCAGAGTTATTTTTATAAAAATTCTCCACAAATTTAAAAAAAAACTCCATTTAGAGCAAAATTCAAATCGCAATATCTCGAAAACCATTAAGGCGACTTAAAAAATTTAAAAAATAAAACGTATTTAGGATACTAAGATTAGTAAAAACTGATGTGTCCTACAACATATGTTTTTAAGAGAATGTTAAAAAATTTTCAAAATTCGGAAACTTTGGTCGCAGGTTACCCAGGTTTAAGCTTTCCGATATTTCTCAAATTTGAACCACATAAGTTCTTTATCCCCCAATATATTTAATTAAAATCGAAATTTTAAATAAAATTTCCTTATACAAATTAGTAAAATACTAAAATTTTAGTCCGATGTGTAATTTTTGACAATTTTTTTTTACCTGTTAAAACGTACAATATATATATATATATATATATATATATATATATATATTATACCGACAGATAGGACAATATGACTTGTTTTTTAAACAAATTATAAAAAAAACAAATTAAATTTAAAGAAATGTTAAACAATTTTGTAAAAATAAACCAAAAAACTAAAATATATTAAAAGGGTGTTTTTTGATTGAGTTCAGCTTTTAATATCTTAATGCCTGTAAATAATATTTAAAAGATTTTTTGAAGCATTGTGGTTCTAAATAAACATAATTAAAAAAAATTTACATAAATTAAAAATTTTCTAAATTTGTAATTTTTCACAAAATCTTTTATCCTGGCTTTAATAATTATTTGCCGTATGTCAAGATGTTTATACTAAATATTAAGAACACTCTTCTTCATAATCGGAAATAAAAAAAAAGGTTTTGAATTCACTGTGGAATTGTTTTAACACACTCTCTAAGATTTGTCAAAAGTTTGTGATTTTCGACCAATGTCTGACGTAGTTAACTTTGACAACCTGTAAGTACACCCTGTACTAAAACAGGATGACCAAATCACAATATTAGCAAGGATTAATTCCTCTTTTACAATTTCCAATTTGATTCGAATCGATCCGATCGATAGTTAGTTTAGAAGTTCTATATTAAGTTATGCCCCACTGTGGGGACTCGGCAGACGAAAAAGCGGATTTTAGGTGCAAAAAGCGGCATATTTAAATTTTTTTTGTCTAAAAAAGAGTATTTTATTAAATTAACTATTTTTTAGCTGAAATCACTGGATTTTTTTTTTTTGAAACTGACAAATTAATATCAATTTGTGTTTTCTAAAAATGACTTTTCGAGAAAATACGTCTATTGAATATTTACCAACAAATATTTACACACAAAAAACAAGTTTTCAATTTATTTTTTAATCAATGGTGATAATCTTTAACTTCGAGCTCATATATTAGTTCTCATGTAGTGAGTAAACTAGTTTATATAAATGTTTGATGTTTTGCATGGGATTGTTACCTCTTTCAAAACGTGTTCTGATGATGGGAACCTAAAAATAGATCTATCAAAATATTTCTTTTTAAAATTTTATTTTTTTTTCTTCTTCAGAAATTATTTTTTAAAAAAAAAAAAAAACTCTGAGTGAAATTTTTAAAGTTTTTATGAAAAATATTTTTTTGCAATTTTTTTAAACTTTTCGAACAGTTTTCCAATAAATGTAAATGTAAATTTTGCCAGAAAGGAGTTGTGTCTAAGTTGTTTCAATTTGGCATTTTTTCTTAATTTTTAAACTATTTTTTAAATTTTAAATTTTAAACAGTTTTAAAACATTTTGCCGTCGTTTATGAAAAATCTATTAGAAAGTTCTAAAATACAAAAAGCGAAATTTTGGTTTAAAAAGCGGGAATCAATTTCAGAGCGGGAGTATTCTTCAAGCCAGGGGGCTAATTCTCGCAGTCGTAAGCTATAGAGTTTCTTATCGAACGTTCGAAATTTTCTACTTTTGGGATTCTGTCATTCGATATCGAGTAAACTGTATCGAAATTTCTAATGATGGCATTCGATATCGAGTGAGTGTTCGAATGCAATCGTGCGATTTTTCACTCGATAACAAAAGTGCTTTCGAAATTACGTTTCTTGTGTATTCCCTAGTTTCTAAAGTTTGAAGAAAAAAAGAAAATGTAAGCAATTTTTTGTTTGTTTTTTTAAGAAATTACTAATTTTCTTTTCATATTAGGGCAACTATAACAAAAATAAATTACAGACAAAAAGCAATTCTTGCCGAATTCCTAGCAGAACACACTGATTTGGCCAAAGGAATTATGCCAAACTGTTCACAGGGAATATTATATCATATTTTCTATGTATAGATCTTTTTTGTTCCTCTGGTGAAAGGCAGGGATAAAAAAAAATACCATAAAGTTCTACTATAAGACTATGAATACACCAAAGCTCAAAATTCAACTTGAACGCCAGAAATACGTCAAAACTTAAAATGTGTTTAGGGGCTAATCTTACTTTTTTAAATTTGACTTACCATGAGACCCTTACATTTAAGGTATAGAATGTTTTCAACAGAATTAGTTTGTACGTTACGTTCCATGATGAATCAGCTGATTTGTATTTCATTTATGAAAATGAGTGTGTGTGGTTAGTTTGTCTGAAATATAACGTTGCGAAATATATCTCTACTACGTTAAGTGACAGCTACAAACAGCTGATTGCTCTCACATAAAAAAAAACTAAACAACCAATACAAAAACATTTTTTTTTAGCTTTATAAGCTAAATTGTACAAAATAACATAAAAAAAGGTTTTGTGACACATTATCATAATAATATTACAACTACATTTGCAACTATTCAAAGAATTACTATAGTCGTTTATCCAAAGCTGCTATGTTGGAACAGATTAACAACACAAAACAGCCATCTGGAACGGCACGTTACAGAACCGTCACGGAACGGCAAGACTAATGGAGCCTTAAGTCTACGAATACACCAAAGCTCAAAATTCAACTTGTACGTCAGAATAAAAAAACAGGCTTGAATCCATTTTTTTAGGTATAACTAATTGACGAATTTAAAAAATATATTTATATTTTTGTGTTTTTTTTACGAAATTTTCCCACAATTTTTGCGTTGAATAAACAATCATATGTTTTTTGTTTACATTATTTTTCTGTAATCTTTTACATTGCGTCAGTGTTGAACAACATTTTCAGTATTTTCTTTTATAACACTGAAAAATAAAATTGATACGATACCTAACGAGTCCCATCATCAGAAAAATTCGTACGATCGATTTTAAATTCGATACGAAATAATTTCGATCACGACTAAGAAAAAAACATAAAAAAATATATTTTTGAAAATGTTTTAATAACTTTGTATTTTAAGTGTAAAAACCTATGAAATCGGGTACAACTGACAATTGGTGTTCGCACCACCCAAAATATTCAAAAATCATTTGTAGAAATCAAAATACAATTTTTGTAGAAATCAAAATACAATTTTCAATTCGGTTGCAATTTTTGTTTTTTTTTTTTGCATAGTTAGCAATGTCAAATTTATTTGAAAAATATCCATATTTAGAGACAAGCACTTTTTATTTATAGAAAATTTTCTCGCCCTAAGTCTAATCAGTTAATTAGTCCCATGTATGTTATAATTACTATAATTTTTGTAAATATTTTCAAAATTTTTATAAATTTAAAAAAATTATAGTTTTGATTGCATGATTAAATTCAGCTGTTAGATCATTCATTTTCTAAACTTCTTGGCCTCCAATATTTACTCGCTGCGAAAACGATAAAGACTTTTGACCGAATAGTCGAAATTCTGACATTAATTAAAGCGCTTGCAACTAAAATGAAAATATTGCAGCAATTACAATGAAATATATATGTAGGTCATTATGCCGAAACTATATTAATATATTGCGTTTTGCTAAATTGCAACTTAAGCATTTCCTGACGCCAGTTTTTGTTTAAGGCCACTTTTATGGCGTATATCGTAAAATATGACATATTTATGTCATTACATATACGCGCGTGTAACTTTTATATGTTTTTAAGTTTTTTTTTTTTGCGCCATTAAAGTGAATAATGTGCATTATGAGATAATTTTACAACCTAAAGTGTGCAGTAGTTTATGTGCAATAAAAATGTTACAACAAAAAAAAAATGGAACAAAAATTACTTTTCAAGTGATTGGCTCAAATGTCGACAATTCGAAACAGTGATAGGAATTTAGTTTATTAACCCTTTCACTACCGACTTTGTATTTTGACCTCAGATTCTTTTTAGGGATCCTTAAATAAGAAATAATAACCAGAAATGCTTCGCTTGTTTTTGTTGTGGTCATTAAATGAAGCGATGTGTCAAATTTCGAAATTGTAGCTATCTTCGTTTAGGAGATACACCAAACACCCCTTTTTCAGAAATAAAGGCTAATTAAAAAAGTCGGACAGAATTTTTTTTCAATGACCAATATATTAATGAGCATATTTAAACAAAAATATAAAGTTAAATTGCATTATCATATCTTTAATATTATTTTAAAAATGTGTACACTGTAATGTAGAAGGGTAGTGAAAGGGTTAACAAAATTCGAAGTTTTGGAAGTGCTTAAATTTGTATACCTGATCTAAAAGGGCCATCAAAACGTACTCAGATAATATAAAACAACTAGTTTTAGTAACGACATTAATAAAACCAATTGAATACTTTAATTGATTTTTGAAGAAAAATATAAACAAAAAATGTACACGATTTATTAAAATAATTAAATTATTAATTGATTCAATTAAATAAAGCAAATTGTAATTTTTTCAAAAAAAAATAAAACTAAATTATAAATATGATCCTGGGTAAATATAGAAATATCTTGCCATATATAATATGATTAAGTCATATCTGACTTTGAATGAAGTCACATTACGGCTAATATCATTATATACAAATACATTTTATTATCCAAATATTACTCCTTATGTAACATTTTATATAATAATTCAAATATGTGTAGTGATCGATATGATTATATATGGTGATATGCTTATTAAACTGTATGTGACTTCATACAGAAAATAGGCTCCTCTACATATTTTGGTAAAGTTAAGTATCAAATATAACATTTTATAAAACATATATATTTTTGAAATACTAAATTTTTTCTTGTTAATTTCTAAACATTTTGTTATGTTTCCCCGAGTAAAAATGTTTACATATAATCATGCATTATTTTATATAAATATATATACTTATGTATGTTTATATATGTATAAAAATGTGTTCCTCTAAATTTTTTAATACGATGCCCACTATAATTCCGACCTAATCGTATATGAATTATGCAATAATATATGGTTAGGCTAATTATTATTATATGTATAATTGAAGCACCCAATGCAACAACCGGATAACTAAACTTTTTTGCGAAATAGCTTTTTTAATGCAGAAAAAAACCAAAAAAAAAAATCTGCGTCGTTCGGTGCACAAAAAACACATCTAACTTGACTCTAGGATACGGAAACTCTGAAACTTTGAAGTTTTGTTTTCAAAACGGAGCAAGAACGGAGCAAGAACACGACATCTCCTGGAGTTGTCTTGTTTTTGCACCGCTTTTCAAGCAATAAGCCTTAAGCCACGTGTCAACTTTTAGTTGCCGGCAATCAAAAAACACAAATTTTTCAAAACATGTTCTGTTCTGATTCTGAGGAAGAAAGACGTGCACTCAAAGTTGCGAAAGATCTTCACGAAAAGAAGGCTAAGGCGTTTTATGATGATCTACGCGAAAAAAGCTGCTTACAAGACCCGACAGTTGAGTGCCTTACTTTTGATTTCCAACAAAATTTGCCACTTCCGCTAATACCATCGGGTGATGTCTTTTATAAAAGGCAGTTATGGGTGTTTAATTTTTGTATTTATCAATGCAGTACCAAAAAAAGCTACATTACATGTATGATGAGACAATCGGGAAAAAAGGTCCAAATGAAGTAATCAGCTTTTTGCATCATTTTATTGAACACATTATGAGTGAAACTGTGAGAAAATTATATTTATTTTCCGATAATTGCGGTGCTCAAAATAAAAACAACACTCTCGTCCAATATTTATATGCTGTTGTAAAACACAAAATATAAGCCTTATTGAACATCACTTGCCAGAACAAGGACACAGTTTTTTGCTCTGCGATCGCTCTTTTGGCGTTATAGAGAAACAGAAACGTCGAGTAGAACGCCTTTACCTGCCAAAAGACTGGCAGAATTTAGTGGAAAACCCCTTCGAGCCAAAACTTTTATACACAACTAATCTAGCCCTCAACCCGAAAAAATATGACGATGTTATGAGCTTGGCACAAAAGTATGTTCCTCCATCGGATATACATTTTTATGATAATTTAATCTCGCAGCAGTCTATTCAAGAAGCTGAAAACACTGACTATGAAGATGACAACGAAGGACCCCTTTAATTTTAACCAATATCGGTGCAAAAACAGGACAAGTCCAAAAGCAAAATATTTTTTTTTTATATTTAAAACAAAACTTTGTAATATGTTTTTGAATTAAACAAATTTGTTTTGATTATTTCTTTTCAAAATTAAATAATATTTAGCAATTCTTTTGGTTTCTTATTTTTGAGAAAGTTTTTTTTTGATTTTCTCAACATTTTAAAAAGTGGAGTTATCTTGTTGTTGCACTGGGTACTTCAATTTAGATATCACACATACTATTCAAAAAAAATGCATTTCATTTTGTATAAAACGACATTCATGGTTATATGTATATCGTTCGATACCAGAAAAATGTATATCTTGTTTTTTATAAAACTATATATTGGCGCATTTAAAGTCTTATGGATGAATACTAAGCCTGTCCCGTATTAAAAATTTGGCAAATTTCATTACATACTCAAACGATAGGTAATATTGAGCTGATTATGAATAAAACCAAAATTTTTTTTTGAAGATACTACATACTTATAGTAGCTATCCGCGGCCTTCGTAGTGTATTTTTAAAATTTTTGGACACAGAAGAACTTAAAAGTTTGGCAATGCATAGCATATTATGGGAAAACCGTTTATAAAATTTCCATAATTCGAATAAAATTGTACTTGAAATTTATCTAACTGCATCAGATTATATCTAAACCCATACAAACAGATATAATTATATGGGCCCATATTTCGGATGAAATTTATTGACACTTTCGGCAGTATTGCGGGAATTCCCGTCATACACTTGTCCTTAAATAGACTAATGACGGGAATTCCCGCTAATTTTCAAATCGAATTTTTCAACCGTCAAAACTGAACTTTTTTATCATTGTACAAAATTAGTGTTGCTAAAGTGCTAAAATACAAGCACTAACAAGAAAAATCCAATTCAACAAATTCCAATAAGGAGAATTTTCATTTAAAGTGAATGTTCAATTATTTATTTTTTGTGTAGAAACGCCTTCATTAAAACGAAAGAAACGCATTAATTTTTATATGAAAAAAATAAGTGATTCTCTGGCAGGCACCAGCCAAAATTAAATGAAGCCGAAAGTGTTAAGATTACATATAGCGTCACATAGAAATTGCTAAATATAATTTTTTTAATCGGCTCATGAAAAAAATTTGGGTCTTTAAATTTGTTGATTTCTAAAAATTTAAATTTTCAACTTAAATGCTTTTCAGCATAATTTCAAGTCACAAAAAGCATACCTTCTATCGGCTAAAATTATATAAAGTCAGATCTACTTATATCGAATTAGATATACTATATTATCCCGGATGTGGGCAAATCTCGGATAAAATTGTATCAAATTATATCCAATTGGTTATAATTAGTTACATGTAGGTGAACCATTTTTCGTATAAATTTGTATGTGTTTATATATGGGAACTTATCAAATGAGACATAATTATATGTATTAGACTCTATATTAAAATTTTAACACTGCAACTCGAATAATAAAACCAAAATTTTCCCAAAAAGTTAATATTTGCGAAAGTCATTTTAACAAACCCTTTCATTACAGTGAATGTCTACAAAATATTTCAAAATTTAGTTTTACAATTTATACAAATATTTGCACGTCATTAATTTATTTACCATTGACAACTAAGATAAAACCTTTGATTTTAAAAATTTTATGAGAAAACTCTGGAACATTAGTGAACAAATTGGGTACGCCATTAAAATCAGCGTGGCTGAAGTATTTACGATCAATGGTCGGTTCTCTTGTTTTCGATTTAGCGGTAAATTTTGTAGCACAGTGTAATTTAATATCAAAACCCCAAAGTCATATCGAAATCAAGAAATTCTTTAAAACGCTTGCAAATTGTTTGATTTGGAAATTTTTAAAAACAAATAATATTCGCTAACTGATTTTTAAGCAAGTACTCGGTTTTTTTAACCGGTTAATCGTAGACATTTGTTTTTGCCATATATTTCTTTGAATACAACAAAATGCGCACAAAGTATCAATTTAATTGTTTACACTGAAAAACAAACAAAAGATAAGAATTGTATTGAAATACGTTCTAATAGAAGTTGGTTGGTTGTGGTGGTGCTGATGATGATTGGAAATGGAAATGCATTATGTCAACGGTAATATCAAGTGTATGAACTTGAAATTAGTTATATAGACACATAATACAGTAACTAGTCTTTAGATTAGGGATGATAGTATATAATCTGAAATTTTTCGAGACGCTCGACTGATATTGCTAAATCTTAACTTAAGACCTAAGCGCTATGAGAAATATTATGAATTAAATTTGGCGACCTCTCTCTCCAAACTGTTGCTTCAACAGATTAAAATCGACGATCGATTTGGATATGTGAAAAAGATTAGTAATATATATTCATGACAAACAATGGGACAACAAATTTCAAATTTCGACCTACATTCATGTTTAAAATCATTAGCCTTTTTAAAAAGATATCGCCAACCGCAAACAACTCCTTTTTATAACAAATTCACTTCCAAAAGTTCCCGTTCTTATTGTGGTGGGCAGCTACTGTGCAATATCTATATGAAATCGTGAAGTGGTCACGTGCATATGACAAATATAAATAAAAAAATGTTTAATTTAGCTTTTATTGTTGCTGTTATTTTTATTACGTTTTTTGTTTATATAAAAATAGCGCTAATTTGTAAAACGTTTAATATTTAATAATAAAATTAAAACATTTTTGTTTTGTTATCAATTTTTTTATTGGAAATTCTTTTAATATTTTTGTTAATGGTTTTATACCCTGCCATACTACATGGTATTATGAGTTTGTGCTATTGTTTGTAATTATCAGGGAAGCGACTTTCATGCGCTAAAATATAGACAAATATGCGCTTAAAATATGCAGTAAAAATTTAGGACATGCACTTAAAATATGCTCTTACATTAAAATATACACTCATAACAAACAAATGCAAAAATCCAAAAAATATGCACTTTAAATAAATCGACTTCAATAATCGCATTCAAAAATCGAGATGGATAGTTTAAAATATAATACAATATAAATATCCAAGTAAAAGGTGAATTTGATGTTCCTTATTTTTAATTTGGTGATGTGGTAAAAGTTTCAAAGTATTCCTTTTCGTTATTTTAAATAAATTTTAATTTTTAAAAATATGCAAGAAAATGCAATTAAACGCAAATGACAATCATAATAAATATGCACTTAAATCAAAATATGCAAAAACACAGGCAGAGAAAAAATATGGTTGCAACATGATTGCGGCCACAAACTGTGTTTCCTACAGCCATTAATGGTTGTTTTAATTAAATTATTATTGTAGTAATCATACTATAGTTGCTTTAATAGTATAGTAAAAATCTCTATTTTTCGGTCTCTTGTCTACAATCATAATATAGCATTTATTATCATATTCCTCTCTCTAACTGCAGCCATATTATAGTTGCGCCACCTATAAGATGGTCAGTCTGTTGTTTAAGATTTTGTGAAAAAAAGATTTGAGAAACAGTCAGTCCGAACAAATTAAATAATGTGAAACAAAAACAAATCAAAATAGAAAAACAACACAGTGCTGTTAATTGTAATGGTGATATTTTAAGTGGAAGAAGAAATAATTTGGTAGTGTCAACACGGTCTACCAAGCGAGCCTAGGCAAAAGTTAAATTGACACGCATCCCTTAAATGGAGTTTTTGTGTATTATACATAAAAGTGTTATAAATTTAGTAAAATGCGATAAAAATGTGTGTTATTTTTAAATCTGTTGTACTCACTTAAAATAAATTGTAAACTGAAAAAAATAAAGAAATATCAAACAAAAATGTAAACAAAATACACGTGCTTCTAAGTCTGTAGAACGATATAATCATAATATATTTTCAATAATAATAATATGGTATTAAATGATTACGGAATTCTTTTCCGTGATCATAATATGATAAATAGGACTAGAGTATAGTTATAGTGCAAATATTGTAATTGCTACAAATATGTTAGGATCATTATAAATGTATTGTGAAATTGTATTCATAACAATATTTTAATGCGTATTTGTGCTGTAATCACGTTTCCATTATTTTATTTTTCCTGACAAAATAAGACTCGTACTGAAAAAGAGGAAGTTTTGTTTTGATTTTCAAATAAACCAAATAAAACCGTTCGAATGGCCGTTAAACAACTCCAAACAATCGTTTGAAGTTGTCACACGATTACGTTTATGGTCAAATGAGGGCAAACGCGGCAGACAGCTTTCTTAAACCCAACATTTAAACCCATCATTTAAAATCGAAACCACACTGCCATATGAAATGCCTATGGGATCAACAATCTTACGCACTTTTACTCTTCGATCGGCCACTACCTTATCGTGCTTTTTTCGGAATTTTCGATTGTATTGACCTCAATTGGCCGTCCAGAACGTTCAGAGTCATTTGTACTTGTGCGGCCACAACGAAAGTCAGTAAACCACTTTTTTACCATTGAAATCGATATTGCAGATAGTTCTGTGCAAATAGTTCTGAGTTTTAACTAAAAAGAGAAAATAAATTATAAAAACGCGTGAAATGTACTATTCAAAAGTACATTGGGACGATCTGGGTTAATATACATCAGAAAATCCATGAAAAAAAAAACCCGAAAGCCCTAAGTTTTGTGTTTTTGAAAAAGTCGCGATTTTTTTGGATTTAATTATTTTTTAATTCAAAAGATTTTTTTACGGATCTAATTTTTTTAAATTCAAAAGTATGCAATTTTGAAGAGTTGTACATTTAAAAGCTCTTATTGGCGCTCTCTGTTTAAAAAAAACTTTCGATTTGTACGAGTGTCCTCTTTAACACTAAAGGCTCCATTAGTCTTGCCGTTCCGTGCCGTGACGAATCAGAGGTTTTGTTCATGGTTTATGTGAGTCGCTTTTTTGAAAAACGCACTATCCATAAACCAAAAACAAAACGGCTGATTCGTTACGGCACGGAACGCCAAGACTAATTGGGCCATAATTAAATATATATATATATATATTTAGAGAAAAATACAGTTTTGATGTACATAAATGCAATTTTAAGATGCTTTTTTTAAAATTGATGCTTTTTTAAAAATTAAGATGCTTTTTTTAAAAATGACCCAAAACTAAAGAATTTTGTCCTCAATATACCATTAAAACCGTTAAACATTGAGGTGGTAATATTATGGTATGGGGATGCTTTTCATATTATGGAGTCGGACCCTTATATCGCATACAGGATAAATTGGATGCAAAATTTTATACAAATATTTTAAGAGAAGTCATGATGCCTTATGCTGAGTGGGAAATGCGGTTTGAATGGATATTCCAACAGGACAATTATCCAAAACATTCATCGAGTTGGCAAAGGCATGGTTTAGGGGGCAACCATGTGAAGGTTTTGGGATGGTCTTCACAGTCACCAGACCTAAATCCCATCGAAAACTTGTGGGGCGAGGTCAAAAGATGTCTTAGAGAAAAGAATAAAAAATTATTATCTGTATAAAATTGTAAATATTGAAATTGAGGTTGGGGGTGGCTCTATCATTTTTCACACCACTGTATTTTTAAAATTGTGATAATTAAAAGCAGTTTTTTTGTTTTATTAAAAAAATATTACAAGTGGTAAATTGTTAACATTATAGAAAATAAACACAGAAAACTAAAATATTTTTTTTTTTTTTTGTATTTGTGGTTATTTAAAAATATGTAAGCTAACGCTTCAAAAAATTGGGTGTTTAATTTGACAGTTCAAGTGATAAAAAGTAAGCGTTGCGTTTTACACAATTGGCTTTTTCAAACATTTGAGTTTAAAATAACGTAATAATCAGCTGTTGCAACGCGAGCAGTCACTTTTTGAACGCGGTGATTTAAGAAATTCTAATAAGGCCAACGCAAGGTGAAGTGCGGCGTAGCGTTTTACAAAATAAGGGCATAAAACAATCACTTTTTGCTTCTAAAAAGATGGTATCACTTTTTAATGCAATATCTTTTTACTAATATTTTGTTTTTAATACAATAAAAAAATTTCGAAAATACATAACACATGTTGTGTTTCTAAAACACAATATGTACATCGCCATACACGTGTATTTAATCGTATAAAACAGCATTTTTTTATTTATACCTGAATCAAATATTACCCTCACTCAACACTCACATAAATAATTGAACGCTTTTCACACATAGGTTATTTCTTACACACAATAAATTGTGTATGATTCTAAATCACTTACAGCACACTATTGGCTAGTATGATATGTGAATTGATGTGTCGTTTAATCACACATATGCAGACCTCTAGTGTGTAATGGTTAGCGCGTTGGACTGTTACATAGATGGTAAGGGGTTCGATTCCCTGTGACGACAACATCAATTTAGAAAAATATTATGTATGAGTTTTCTATACCTCATATGTATTGTAGCTCCCACCTACGGTGTTCCCTTAATAATAAAACCCACCGAAATAAAAAAAAATAATAACGGATATGTGGTTAGGTGGCGTGCAACAACTGTTATAACACATATCATCTCACGCAATTACAGTGTTGACATGTTTGAAGAACTTCATATTTCCCCCCTTTCATCCCACCACTATCTTCTATCGAAAGAAAACAACATATTAATAAATAGCAAGAATTTCCTGAGCGTTGATTATCTTTAAATGCGAAGTCATTTTTTGTATGCATTTTGCAAATTTGCATTTAAAAATTTAATTTGCATCAAAGAAGCATTTCTTGACATATAAACCTACAGAAATCAACTTTGTTTCAAAGAGTGTATTGTGAGCTTTTAAACTGATTTAAACCCTATGTATAAAAAATACAAATTACACTGTGCAACAAATTTTGGGCCATCGCCGTCAGTCTCAAAGGTTCCACAGCGAAACTAAAGTTGACTCTTTGGTTAACAAAACTCTGAAAGAGTTTTTGCAAAGTTATTTCTAATTTCAGTTTTATGACTTCTTGAAGTTGGGGTTTTTTGACAATTATTTCCAATATAAACGAAAATAAAAATAATGTATGTATGCACAACGGGATATCTGTATATACACCCAAAATTGTCCCCTAAGTATGCGGTGTCCTCATCTTATACGCTAGATGTATGAAAATTTTGATTACTTTGTCTGGCTAAAGACCTCATCAGAACTCGTAGTTTTAGAAAAGCTAGAGCCTCTAAAATAGTCCGATCTTTAACAAAAAAATATTAATTATAAATTTTGCTCCATTCTTGTTTTCTTAGTATTCAAACACGTGGGTAGGGTCTTTTAAAAACAAACATCATGACGTTACTAAAATTTGAAGACCAAACATTTTAAATTTATATAAAAAAAATTAAGTTTTTACTCTGGCTCAAGTAATATTTTTTACAGTTTTATTAGTTTCAATTTTGCTACATTCTTGTTTATTCATTTTTGGGCCAATTCCAAAGAATTTAATATCATATGCATCTGAAAATTTATTGTATGTCGAATTTATTTTCGAAATGTATTCTGAATATTTTGCAAAAGATTAGAATCGATTTTTTAAACAAATATGTTGTGAAAATTTTGTTTAAGGAATAGTTTTATTAAAAAAATATTTATTTTAAAATATTTATTGCAATACAAAATTCAGATTTGCTTTTCTGTTAAAATGTAGCAAATAAAAAATACTTTAAACTATGAACCACAAGATCTTTTCGAAGTGAATGGGAGCTTAAAATTATAGCCATTATTATGTGTTCAGAGTTCTGATAGCTATTAGCTATACTTTTCCCATTATAATCGAATTTAAAAAGCCAGAATTTTTAACCGTTTTCTTACATGTGGGCCATTAAAAACGCTTGAAAGAAATATCATTAAATCGAATTTAAATAAGGATCTTTAGTTTAACAACAAATTTCTTTAAGTGTTGCTGTTTCCTTTTTTCACTGAGACGAGGAAAAACTTGGGCCGAAACAACATTAACTTCCTTATTTTCATACGATTTTCAAGAAACTTTTCATAATTCCAAGACGTGAAAGAGTTGCAATAAAAAATTATCTTGCTGTACTGAAGGTTCTTGAACGACAGTGTCTATTGATCTCTCTCTCTTTCCATGTGATATTTGAAAACTGGTCATCTTTATGACAATAGAACAATTTTCCAGCTCCAAACAACATTGTAAAGACCTCGAACCATATAGTTTAAAATCTTTTTGTTTGTTACATGAAACTATGAATTTCTAATTGCAATTTAACTTCTAAAAACATATTTTTAAAATAAAACTATTTCATAAAAGAAAAAGAACAAAATATTTTTCTTAAAAATCTATCCTTTTTTAGAATATTCAGAATTAATTACGAAAATAAATTCTCAGCAGCCCAAACAAAAGACTTTGTAATGCATTTATTCTAGAATTGTTTGTAATAGTTCCGAAAATTTGGCTAATAAAAATCAATAATTTCTTTGTATTTAGCCACGCCTATCTCGCCTACTATTTGTTGAAATTTATGAAAAAATATATATTTTTCCACATTGAGTTCAATGGAACAACAAGTATAAAAAATTACCTTCCAACAAATAAATTTTGATTATATTTTAATATTCGCTCATAGTGAAGAAACGGACAAAAATATCTCAACTTCAAGAGGCCTTTAAAAAGAAATTCGACCTAACTTCGGAAAACCCTTTGGTGATTGTGTTTATTGAATGCTATACTTTCATTACCTATTGAAACTATTGAGGCTGATTTTTCTTGTTGCACAATGTTATACACAAAACTTTATAAGATCTACAAAATAAGGTGAATTCTGCATCTGAAAAATGTAAAATTTAAGTTTATATAAAACGGTTAAATTTTCGACTATACATGTTTAACAAATTTTGAAGGGGGAGAACAATTTGAAAAATGAATCTTCTATTTGCATTTGCATCAAAATGCATTTTTTGAAAACGGTTATTTTTTAGTGTTAAAGAAAACAATCGTATGAATCGAATGTTTTTTAATCAGGGAAATCCGACAAACAATTTCGAATATATGGCTCTACAAAGATACAAACATTTGTGATTTTTATATTTTAATTTATAAGCTTAGAAAGGTAAAACATTCGCGTATTTTTGAAATACTAATAATGGAGTTCTGTTGTAGGCTACTTAAAGAATGTGTGTACAAGAAATTAATCAAATCGTATTAATAGGTCGATATGAGCAAATGTTTGTACCACAGAACCAGTTATTAAAAAACGGATTTTACTTCAATACCTGTTAAAATATCTTTTCAATATATTCTATGGAATTTTTCCTAAAGCAGCTGGTTATTTACTGTAAACTGGAAAACTCCTTCTAAAACCATTAATGGGTAAGTTTTTCTTTTTTGGAACTGGTTCCAGGACTGTTATCATGCAAACTGGTTCTAGTAGTGCAGAACACTAGCTTATATTAGAAATATTGTCATAGGACTCACTATTCTGGATACAAAAATAGTATGTTCATTTATTGATCTGCTAACGTAAACCAGCCTACAGAATTAAGGCTGAAACATAATAAGCTTAAGTGTGTAAAGTAAGGTATTAGAGTAAAACTAAAAATTTAGAAATTCATACAATTATTTATATTGAAAACAATTTTTCGTTTCATACCAACACCTGACTTCAGTCACTTAAGCCAATAATTTTACAGCCTTAAATCCTACAATAAAATTTTATTTAAATCCAGTAAAATATCAGTCGTAACCCCATATAAAGGGTCTGTCATCTAACGTTTTTTTTTCAACTAGTGCTTATTTCGTGAATGGTAACACTTAGCTCATGTCTGATTTGACAGATAATTAGTTTTATCCTTCCGCTGAACGAATATGGTTGTGTGTACGCTTGAACAACGCTGGAAATAATGCGACATTACTTTGAAAATCATGGTAATGTTGCAGAATGTGTGCCGATACACCCAAAACGAGTCACTGTTTGGTGCGGATTTTGGTCCAGAGGCATAATTGGGTAATTTTTCTTCGAAAATGAGCAAGGAGTGGCCGTTACTACAGTCAATGGCGATCGTTATCGGGCCATGTTGAACGAATTTTTGTTCACAAAAATTGAAGAGGAGGAAATACAGCTGCACACAATCGATAATGTGCCTAAAAATTGGACCGATCGTGTAGGCTACTGTATGGCCAGCCAAGGCAGCCATTTGAATGAAATTATTTTCCATTATTAACCGGAAGGATTTTGCTTTCAAATAAAAAAAGAAATTTGAAAAAATATTCTTTTTTTTTATAGCATTTTCAAAAAAAAAAAGTCCTTTGCGGACACTTTATATTTTAAACTAGACCTGGTTAAGGTATCATATTATCGGTTTTGATCGACAATAGATTTCCAACTAATTTTATGTTAGATATTGTATACTTTTTCTAATATTTTGGCATTTCACACACAATATGTAAATAATCGTCATCATCATTATCATCTTTGTCATCCACTCATCCAATGGCGAATTGTTGTTGTGAAATGCCCAGCGCGTGTTTCAATGGTATGTATGTAAAGTAAAATATAAAACCATATGTATTTTATTTTGCTGTGGTCACTATTTTTGGGTTTATTAACATTGATATTGTTGGTAGCCAGGGTGTGCCCGTGAATAGAAAAATCTTTAAAATAATGAGTTCTTGATATTAAAGACAAACTTCTAGAGTAGTCATTAATTTATAAGAAAGCTCCTCAACCTTTTTTTGCAAAAGGTACTTTTTTATAGATGGTACTTTTATTATAAAAAGTACTTTTTAGAAAAGGTACTCTTTTACAAAAGATGCTTTTTTATAGAGGGTACTTTTTATAAATGGTAATGGTACTTTTTAAAAAAGGTACTTTTTATAAAATGTACTTTTTTAAAAAAGGTACTTTTTATAAACAATACATTTTTATAAAATATAGTGGAGTTTTTTAGCTCTTTAAAAGAATTCACACACTATTTTTGCTAATATAGAAAAAGTACCAGTGCCAATTTTTCAAAAAGTGCATTTTTTGGATAAAGTTTTGTTTTTAACAAATTAAAAAAGTAATTAAATTGGCTTTATGCAATAAGTCCCAGGTGCAAAAAGTCCCAGTGAAAAAGCTCACAATGAAATAAACTCTAAAAAAAATAAATAAGTCCCGTCTCGAGAAAGTGAAATAAATTCTAAAAAAATTAAATAATTTCCAAGACAAAAATTAAACAAATCCTAGGTTTTGGTTGTTATTTCATCATGAAATAATTTGCAAAGAATGAAAATTAAATAACTCCCAAAAATAGTCCATGCAACACAAATAAAGTAAGGGCATACCGTTATATTCCCCAAAGTCGTATTGCCCAAAAACCAAAATGACCTATTGCCCAAATGTCCGCATATTGAGGATGTTAATATATTATAACGACCAAATCAATGACAGAAAATCCAAAACTTTTTTTTTTTTGTTGCTATGGCAATTTATTTTGAAAAAATCTTTTTTTTCGGGCGCTATGACGGTAAAAAAAGACCCAAAATCATAATTTTTTTTTTTTTTTAATGTAATAAGACATAATATCTTTTGTGTCGCATGCCGAAAAAACTTTATTTCGAGAAGCCGCCTGCCGCGTTCTACGGAGGAAAAAAACCCCCCAAGAGTGGCCGAAGGCCGCCAACCAGAAGAACTTGTTTTTCAGATAAGATGTCGAATCCTTTGAAATCTTATATTTTTAAGACATCAAGTAACATTTATTTGACATGTCATAACTTTTTATGTCCCAAAATACCAACCCACACCAAGATTTATTGTTTTTTAATGATTATTTTTTTAAAAGTCTATTTTATTAAAAAAATTACGTATATATTAGTGTCTACACGTTAAATAAAGAGAAGGCCAATGCTCTACTCTTTTATTTATGTTAAAAACAATCAATTAGCTGTTTAAATGACAAACCTATGACTGGTCCAATTATATTACTTATTATCTTAAAAATAAGATTTCAACGGATTCGACATTGTATTTGTAGAAACGAGTTTTTCTGTGTGGCGGCCTTCGGCCGCTCTTAGGGTGTTTGCCTCCGTAGAACGCGGCAGGCGGCTACGCGAAAGAAAGTTTTTTCTGCGTGCGACACAAAAAAATAAAATTGAAGCAATTTTTTTAAGTTTCCTTAAAACTCTTTTGTTTGATTTCCTGAATCAGCATTGAAACTTATGGTCTTATGACATTAAAAAAAATGATTTTGGGCAAAATTTGGGCGTCATAGTGCCCAAATTTATTTTGGCCAAACAAAAAACCGTCATAGCGCCCAACAAAAAATGTTGTTTCGTCCAAATCAATGTCGTATTGACCAAAAACAAGAAAATTTTTACAACAACAATTTACATATAATTTTTTTGGGTGCTAGGTCGTTTTTTTTTTCTTGGGCAATATGTCTTTGGGGAATATAACGTTACGCCTTCAAAATTTGTTAAAGAACAGATTAAGTTAGGTCAATTTAAGAAGATCATCAAAATATTTTGAAAGATCCCGTTATAGGAACCGTTTAGAATATTAATAATGTTAAAAAAATAATGAATTTTTGAAAATGAAATAACTCTCACTAAAAATAAAATAACTTCCACAGCAAATGATATAACACCGAACAAGAAAATAAAATGAAATAAGTCACACGCTAAGTTCTATTGGGACTTATTTCATTTCTTAATTACTGCATTATGAAATAACACCTAATAACAAAAATGAAATAACTTCTAAAAAAATTAAATAAATGCAAAAGAACTGGGTATTATTTCATTTGAAATTACTTCCAAATTTGTATGAAAAATTTTTGGGACTTATTTCATTTTTTTTTGGGACTTTTTTCACCTGAGAGTTATTGCACAAAGCCATTAAATTTTAAAATCAAAATATAGAAAATATTAAATATTATGCTCAAATGAAAAGCAGTTTTGTCTACTTTGCTGGTACAAAAATAAAAATTTTGGATGATTTTTAAAAAAATTGTGGAATAGATGAAAAAACCCCAATTTCAATTAAAATCAAGTTGCATTACCTCGAAAACCGTTACTCCGATTTGAAACTTTTTTTAAATATTCGTGCTTAGAATGTCATAATTAATTATAAATTATGTTTCGCAAGACATATTTTTAGTAAAGCAGTTTCAGAAAAATTTTCAAAAATTGAAAACTTTGTTGGCGGGCACCACGGATTAATATCTAAGTCTCACCACATAAAAAAATTCGAAAGTTGAGAAAAAAACTGCAGCTCCAGTCTGCATATAAAATATTTGCCTATTTTAAATACTACGTACTTGGAAAATAATGGCTGTTCTGTACGCTTTGATTATTTCGCAGACTGTACAAGTATTTCCTAATTTATATGATAATGTGTGACATATTTAAGTACTTCCGTGTGAATATATAACGAAAGTTACTTGAATCGATTCTAAAAGAATGTCTATTAATTGAAACAAATTTGTTTATCAGTTTTTTAAAACCGGTGACATATGATTAGGTGTCAGTTGATTTCGGAAACTTAAAAAATTATGAAATACTAGTCAAAATTATATAAGACAACAAGATAACTTTTCGGTAAAATACAAAAAAGAATAATTTATTTGTATTCATTTTTAAAACGAATAAATATTAGCAGCATTATTTTGCTAGAAGGAACTTGGATTTCCTATTTATTTTTAAATTATAAAAGTGAAGTTAGGTTAAGAGGTTGACACCCATGTCCACAAACAATACCAGGTTTTGGTCCAAATACCGACATTTTTGTTTGTTTTTGACCAAGAAAAACATTGAAAAATCATTGAATGGCGCACTTAGCTGATAGTCTCTATATAAAAACACTTTCATTTGCAAAAATAACATTGACTATTATATGCATAACTATGTAATGACTTATATAATGAATTCCTTTGTCCACCGCTCAAAATGTACTTTGGTTTGTTATATGAGGATCCCCATAATATTTCGTGTCTTGCATTGAGATCCCATTACCTGGACCGTTTTCAATAACGATATTTTTTTTTAGTTTTTCAAAGAATGTTTAACTTTAGCTAAGGACGACGTATATAATATAAGTATCATATGACAGGTTTTTTAAGGCGCGTCTAACGATATATGAAACATGTCAACGCATGTCCAGACATATTCTTTTTTAGGAATATTCCGTATTTTAATTTTTTTAAGTTTTCTGTATGAAATTTTTTGGTTAAATTTTTTTCTTTAAGTCAAATTTTCATCCTTTCCTCAACTACACTCATAATAATCTATGTATAAAGATACGAAAAAATTTCAAGATAACAAAAAATTTCGTAAAATAAACGAAATTTTGTACATTTTACGAAAGTTTTCGTTGTTTTGACATTAATTTCGTATTTTTTTACGTGAATTATTATGAGTGTAGGATTAATTAAACTTTTGTTTGAATATTTGGTTTAGGCAAGCATGGAAAATGCATAAAATTTACAAAATTTTTAATTATTTTCACACATAAATGATGCGTTTAACTAAAATCCATATTAATATCGTAATTGAACTGTTTAGTATAGAACATGGTTTTCTGAACCTATAGTATTTTAGCTAAAACGTGAACTATTACGAATTTCGAAAAAAAGCCGAAACACGTATTAATCATCTAAAAATTAAAATATGTCAATTTGTCATTTATATCACAAGAATCTTTGTATAAAAAAAACTTAAATAAAATTCCTTCTTTTTTACAGAGTATCCCTGAAAAAAGGATATGTCTGAACATGCTTTGACATGTTTCATATACAGTTGGAAGCGGTTTAAAAACCCATTCATATGATACTAATCTTGTACACTTTGTTTTTAGATAAACAACAAAGTCCTTAGAAAAACTTAAAAAAATAACTTTTTTATAACGGTCCAGATCACAGGATCTTAATGATAGACACGAAATAGTTTGGGAATCATCATAAAACAAACCAAGATACTCGTACATTTTGAGGGGTGCACAAAAACTATACAAGGTGAGTGGCTCTAATGTGTATTAAATTTTGTGCTCCGGAATTGATTAAAATGTTTTTTTGGAATAATTTATATTTTTAATTATTTTTTAATGACTGCTTGTTTGAAAAATAAATTGTTGTTGTACAATCGTAATCCAATCTCCTACGAAACTTTCTAATGTAAACGATATCGATTTCGAATTGAATTTCAAATTGGATTTCAAATTGAATATTTTAACAATGTAAATTCGGTAACGATTTCACAATTTTGGGTACAAATTTTGTATTTAATATTTAAAAAGTTGTGCCAAATTTCTCTATATTTTTTTTTTAAATATACATAATTTAACATCAAACTCAACTATGTTAAGTGCTATAAAAATAAAAATTTTTACAACTTTTGTAATATTGCAATTTAATGACCTGAGTAGCCGTAAAACGAGTTAGAGATTTATAATATTTTCAATATCTATTTTTAGTATTAACACTAGAAAACTATAAATATTTTAGATATTTAATAACTGTTAATTCAGGTAAACAATACTCTTAGCCTACATTTTGTTTGTTAAACAAAATAAGATAACAACAAAAAGATCTTATATTTCTCATATTTTTTCTATGAATGATAAAAACAAAAAAAAAAAATTGCAAAAAAGTTGTTTTTATTATTTGTTTTTGTTTTTTATTACCTGCTGTAGCATTTGATGGCCAACATATGTTGGCAAAAATTTATTGAAAACTAGAAAATAGTCGGCACGTGTAACCACTTTTCTTGGTATGCGTATATAGAGTAGACCACCCATATGTGCACAAGTTTTATTTTTACAGCTCCCCGTGCATTTTCCGGTACATTCAGGATAAAAATAAATTTACTTTAAAACGTTTTTCCTCTCAGATGAAAACGGTTCAATCAGAATCGACTTTTATCCCTAAAAATGCACTCAAATTAGTTCAAATCTATTGCGTTTAAACTCTTAAACTAGTGGTTTAAGAGAAAAACAATTTTTTTTTTTTTTTTTTTATTTATTTATTTCAAATTTAAGAACCAAGCCTATAAGGCCAAATATGGTTCAAATACTACTCCATTATCAAAAATTACAAATCAAAAGAAAATAAAATGACAAACCTTTTTTCTCATAAGCATTTTTACCTGTCAATGATGCGTCATGATGTTGTAATCGGTAAAAGTCTAAATTTGTGTCAGGGCATTTATTCAAACGAATATTAATTTAAAAAGTTATTTCAGTTTACAATACGGTTGCTAGATTCAAATGTGGAAAATGCTTGATATTCACCAAAAAACCTTGATTTGGAAAAATATCTTGACAATTAAAAAGATCCATACGTTTGTATCACTTAAAATCCGGTGTACTTACTTTTCATTTAAATCAAATGCTTCCTGTTATTTATTTTAAAATATTGTTTACATAATTCAAAAATCTGTAAGAACAAGGACCCAAAATAACTATTATCAAAATTTCCAGAATCGCAAAAATTGCCCACTTTTAAGGAATATAAATAAAAATTGATTTTTAATTATTATGAACTAAACAAAAAAAAATAATAAATAAAAATTTACACTTAACTATTACCATGAAATTATTTTTTTTATTGAGTTGAAATAATTATGCATAAGTAAAAAAAAAATTTTTTTTGGCATAACTTTTATTTTGTAATTTATTTTAAAAAATTGGATTTTAATAGTTAAATCATGTCTTTATAAATAATACATCTATTTCGAGAATTGTCTAGGTTTACATCATCAGAACACGTTTTGAAAAGGGAAAGAAACAAAAACGTGTATTAAATATTTACCAAACGTAAGACATACACACAAAAAAACAAGTTTTCAATTTATTTTTTGATCAATGGTGACAATCTTTAATTTCGTTCTTATTTAGTAGGAAAACTAATTTATATGAATGTTTGATGTTTTGCATGGGATTGTCACTTTTTTTAAAACGTGTTCTGATGTGGGGAACCTAGCAAATTCCCGAAATATATCCATCAACACATTCCTGAAAGGGTCTAATAATAAATTTGAAAACAATAACTCCCCAGTAAAAAAAAATCGTGTTTTTAGAAGCAGAATAAAACAATTGCGCTGATGTAAGTGCTTACTATTACATAATACTGAGAAGCAGCAAAAGAAACGAATAATTTTCGTATAAAAATAAACAAACAAAAATTGGTTGCCCTCTGTTTTCCCTTACAAGGATGCAGGTTGTAAGCAGCTTACCCTAATCCCTTATAAGGATGCAGGTTGTAATGCAGAAAGTTTCATATCGTGTATTATAAACAATATGTATCAATTATCCCGAGTGAGCGGTCAAAAAAATAAAATGATTATATTATATGTTAAAAATTTTAACAACAAAAAATTAATGTCACTAGTATTTTATGTAAAATTAATTATGTATGGTATATTAATGTTATTATTTTTAATCGTAATAATATAGACATTAAATATGATTTTACTGCAAGCCATGAAATCACAGCTTTTTTTAAGCGCTAAAATCAGCGCTTATTTTGCCCAAAAGTAATGTTTCCAAGTGGGAATTCGCCATATAAAAATCATAGCATATGTAAGCAGGTTTGCATGGGATTCTTTTTGGCTTACTCCCTTGCAAACCTGTTGGCATGTAAGAAGGGTTTTTTATTGGGTCTATAGAATATTTGTTAGGACAATATCCTAATAAAGAAATATAAAATATGTCCTCGAACTTGAAAAATTTTCATTTTCTATGCGTAACTATTAAAAAATTATTTCAAAATATTACTTAAAAAATAATAGTTACCAGTAAGAAATATTTTATTTCTTATCCATAACTATTATTATTTTATAAAAATTATATTAATTGGGATGAAGTAATTATGAGTATGAAAGAAAATAAAAACTGCCGTGCAATAGTTACCACCTAAGTAATTTACCATAAAAGTTATAATAATTAAGACCTTGAGTAAGAACAAATGAATGATAAGTTAAAAATAAATGTTCAAATTTTACCTACAGATCATAAAAATAAATGTTCGTTTTAATTATTTGAAATTATTTCAGTTTTTTTGTTTTCTACAAAATGTAGAGATTTTCTAAAATGGCCAGTATCTCCGAATCTAAGCGAGATAGGACAACACGGACAAAATTTTTTTATTCATTTATTTAAATTAACCGAGCCCTTATGGCCCATATACGGCTAATAGTATAATATAAGGTGGCGCAAAAGTAATCCTCCTATCAGAAAATGCTATACATAATAAATACATAATAAAAAAAAAAAAACATCGGAAGGTTATTTTTGCGCCACCTTATATAATGGGCAAAAAAAATGTAAAAAACACTTAAATGTAAAAATAATGATATTAACAAATTCATTTACTTTATAGATATCAATCAAAGTTAATATAACAAGGAATAATATTAAGCTTATTGATTTGCAAAGTATTCCAGAAAGAATAACTTTGCTCTAGGAAACGTAAAAGAAAAAGTTTTTAAATTATTAGGAAGAAAGTTCCAAACTCTTGAAATTCTAACCAAAAAAGAACGTTCAAATATTGAATGAATAATTCTAGGTATAATGATTTGGGGTGAGCGAGAAGACCTTGAAAAAATAAACTTATCATAACACAACAGCAATCTTAACCGAATATACCGTACAAATGAGAATCCAAAAACAATGTGATAAGATGTGATCTCGTACCTTCAGACCATATACATATCTTACAATTATATTTACAACTCTACGAATGCTTTTTTTTTTGCTCCGTTGGAGTATTAATTAACATTCATAATACAAATAGGCAACGTTCCGAGAGATTAATTTTTTATGGAACAGCCACAGGGTGTCATAATTATTTGTTTATCCAAATACTTACTTGATAATACCAATTTAATCACTCCGATAATAAAATGGAACATTGGTCTAAAATGGAACGAACCGGGGAACGAGTGGAATCGGAACTCTTAATACATTTGAATTATTGGAACGTGGAACGAAGTTTAAGTTCCACAAACATTTTAACATTTTGCGCTATCTGGCTTAGTTTTCTAGATACTAGCCATTTTATAAAATGGTGATTTTTTAAAAAGGGCCAGTATCTTCGAAACTAAGCGAGATAGAAAAATGTTGCTCCATTGGAGCATTAATACACCCTTATAATATAATAGGATAGGTGCGGCAGAGATCCCGAGTGATAAATTTTTATAAAACTGCCATAGGGTGATTAATTTTTTTTTTACTAATTTACGTGACAACTAATACAAATGAAAGCTAATTCCGCGTTAAATTTCGTTTCCTGTATTCTGTGTTACAATTCCTATCGATATCCGTTAGTGTGATTTTGTTCACTAATGCTAATGGAGAAAGTATGATTCTGACTGGAATGTAAGCAAACGAGAGAAAACATTTATGTACGAAACTTATTTTTTATCCTCTATGTACCGAAAAATGAGCGGGGAGCGGTAAAAAATAAAACTTTTACACATTCCATATTCTTTATGGGTTCTCTAATGTAGAGTCTATATTGAAGACTACACAGAAGACTGTATACGATGAGATAATAGTCATTCGATCAGGCAAGATTGCAGTCATTCATTTTACACTCACCTGATTTCATTTGCAGTTGTTTTCTTTATTTTTAATAGAGATCATATGTTGGAGGAATTTGTTTAATGTAAAATTGTTTGTTTTTCAGTTAGATCAAATATTAAATAAACTACAATTTAAATTTTAACAATAAATTGTATGTTTAATTTCCCATTCTCTGTGTAGAAAAGCATCGCTATATATGTAAGTGGTTACAGAGGCGCGGATTCAGCATTTCTATTTGGAACTTTTTTGATAAAATAAAGGGTCCGCCAAATAACTTTTTTTTTTAACTCCTGAACCAATTGGACTTTGTATGGCGCCATACCAAGGTCTTTATGCAAAATTCGTCTCAATGATGTATCCGAAATGTTCAATTGTTGAGAACAACGGTGAATTGATGTTGATGGCGCTTCACGCACACTTTCTGCCACAGCAGCAATATTCTCGGGTGTACGCACTGGTTTTGGCTTTTCACGCTTTGGTTTATCGATGAGGATGCCAGTTTCTTTCACTTTTTTCGAAAGATAACGAACATACGGACCATATTCGTTCAGCGGAAGGATAAAACTAATTATCTGTCAAATCAGACATGAGCTAAGTGTTAACATTCACGAAATATGCACTAGTTGAAAAAAAAACGTTAGATGGCGGACCCTTTATTAACGAAAAAAAAAAATCATATGTCAAACATATAGGGTTTTTATTCGGTATTCTGCATAATAGGCATGCTTTTTCTATTTGTCAAGCATCTTCTATTAAATAAGGCTACACACAGAGAAATAAAGTGCCAACCGAATTGTAAAGTGTTTCAACTAAAATTCAGTTGAATTAAGCGAATTTTGTTGTGAAAACTAATGTTGAGTTGTGCCAACCCGCTGAAATTCGTAATAATCGAATTTGGGTAGCAGTAACCGAATTTCAGTTGGCAAATGTCTAAATTTTTCTCTGTGTGTAATACCCAATAAAAACATTATTTGTCAACATTAATTGGTTAATGGATAATTGCGCAAAAATATATATGGTTTTAAAAAAACAATTGAGAAAAAATATTTTACATTGAAATGTTTTTCAAAATAATTTGTGTAATCTACACAAAAAAAAAATTTAGTGGACGAAAAATAATGAAAATGTTTTGTAAACGAATGTAACTTTTCTTCATACTTAAGCGATGTACAGACGGTTGTCAGATCTTACAATATTGTCAGAAAAATGTTCAGGAAATGTCTAACAACATTGTGAACTTACAACTTTTGTCTTGCAACATTGTCAGAAAAAGCATTGCCTGTACATTGTAAGACAATAATATTGTCAGATATCTGACATTCGTGTGAACACCCTACGTTGACATTGTCAGATAATTGCAAGACATTGTAACCAATTTTTTATTGGCAGATGTGTTTAAATTAATGCACCTGACAATGGCAGTACTGTCACAGAAATGTTTGGCGGCACTGTAAATAATGAAAAAAAAAACAAAAGTTCATATTAATAATATTAAAAATATTAAAAATCAAAAGTGAAAGAAAATAGGAAATCAAATTAAATTAAAAAAATGGATGGCGACATATCCATTAATGAAACCTGCTTCATAGATTGCAGCTATGAGCCAACTGACTTGATGTTTCGTACCCAGTCGCCAAGAGGCTCCCAGTCGCCAACAGGCTCTAAAGCCGGAAAAAAAAACAACACCCAAACAAAGATCCTACCGCAAAAAGGTGGAATCCGTGTGGTCACACGAAAGTATTATCAAACTTATCGAGGAAGTTGAGGTACGGCGAAGTTTATGGGATGTTGGTTGCGCTGAGTATAAACTTCCCAAAGATATTTTATGGCAAGAGGTCGCAGATGCCATCCAGATAAGTGTGAACGATTGCAAAAGAAAAATGGGCAAATCTCCGCACCTCTTTCAACTGCAATTTGCAAAAATATTTTGTCTTCATCCCGCTTCTTTCTAATACATATGCAGCTAAAATCGTTGCAATTGCTTTTTTTTGTTCCATGACAATATTATTACTTTTTAAATTTAATTAAACACACAATTGACAATTAATAATTTCTTCCAAATACTTTGACAGTTCTGGCAATGTCTAACAACAGATCTGGCAATTTTTGCCATACAAGAATCTGACAACCGTGTGAACTGATAATTTTTGTTGGCAGATAAATTTATTGTTTGACAATTGTCTGACAATGAAATTGAAAGGTTTTCTTACAATCGTCTGAACTGACAATTTACCTTTTACTAAACATGTTTCATTGTCAGTACATTGCCAGCACATTGCCAGATCTTACAATATTGTAAGATCTGACAACCGTCTGTACATAGCTTTATACTTGTTATTTTTAACGAAACTTGTTTTAAATTTAACTTTTTTATTGAGTAATTGAAACTAATAATGTAAAATATATATTTTGAAATAAAATTTTATGAAACTTCGATAAGGACGAGTTCCAGCTGCTTCTATGCTAAAATTCATTAATATCATGCAGAGAATTCTCTCAGTGTATTATCCGACCTAACAGTTTGGCCAAAAAAATACACTTCATAGTTTTTTTTTTTTGTACATTAATGCGTTATAAAAAAAAAATTACAATAAAATCTTTATGATGTATGGTTCTATATGTCTGAAAAATTTGGTTGGAAAATGTCCAGCGGATAGATGACGTACCATTAATGAGTTAAAATAAGCTACTAATGAATCATGTAGCATTCGCAGTTAAAGAGATATGGACGTTTATGTCCATACGACTATTTTTGTAAAGTTTTCAAATAATTTTTATTTTTAGAAACGCGATATTTCAAGATCAGCTAGGACTAGCTATCCTAAACTTGGGTTTTGTTATAGTTATATATGCAACATTTGCCAACAGAAATTCGGTTGCTACGACAGAAATCGGTGGGTTCAACTAAATATTCGTTACGACAACAACAATCGATTAATACAACAGCATTTTAGTAGCTCTAACCAAAATATTCTTAAATCACACATGAAAATGGTTGTACCAACCGAAGTTAATGGTTGTATCTACCAAAATACACTTTTAAATTCGGTTGGTACTTTATTTTTCTGTGAGTACCAAGTTTGGTTGAAATCGGAAAGTTTGGAGCAAATCGAGTGTTTGATTTTATTTATATTTTTTCAGTCTTTATACAAAGATCTCCTTAACGAACAGTGGGGTCGATTAAAAGGTGCGCAAAATGTTAAATAGCTTATTTACACGAGTGTCTGATTTAATGGATGAATTCATATTAATTTAATGACTAGTTTCTTTATTAAAAAGACTTGAAGTCCGAATAAGAAACTAATGATTTAAAATATTTCTCTGAATCAAATGAAATGAGAAGAGTTTTATGTTAAGGCTTCATCTTGCACAAAAAAAAAAAAACCTTAACGTCCAAAGTAGTGATTTTTATGAATTTTGTTTGTTTTATTTTTTACATGGAAAAGTAAAAGAAGATTCGACACAGTCGAATAAAACATATTTGCTTGTTTTTGATAACTTTGTTTACTTTCGCGTTTTGTCAACTCAAATCTGTATACCAGTTATTTCCGGTAAAGTTTTTTTAAAAATTCCTTTGCGATTACTTTGCATTATTCCTAGTAATTATTTTATTGACTCTTCCTCGGTATTATAAAATAAGTTGTAATCAAAAGTTAGTCAAGTGCACTTATAGCCGAGACAAGTGTCTTAAATTTCGAATATCATAAAAATATGACAAGTAATTTATCATAAACCAAAGAAATAACAAAAATAAAACAAGCCGAAAACAAATATTGCGATTGATATGATATGATAATAGGATTTAGTTGACATAAATCAATATAAAAAAATTAGTTGGTGGCGCCAACAAGTAATTTTATAGAAATGACCAAGCACGCGTAAAGAAAATAAATTTGCTAAAAAAAAATACAGCACATGATATTAATTTTAGCAGTTGTCTAGAAGAAAGAAATAAAGATTGTAAATTAAACTACACCCAGAAATCAGTCTTAGTTGTGGCCACCGAATTTGTTGCCAATCGAATTATGCCTGTTACAACAACTATCTTCATATTAAATTATATTTTTAGTAGTGCAAGCTAATATTCACTTGTCTTCTATACTCCACTTAAATATTATAACGTTCCACAAAATTTTATTGAAACTAAAAAACTTTTTTGACGTTTTAATTATTGAACCGTGTCATTCAGGTTTATAGTCCTCTGTCCTACTCTTTGCACTACAATTACTTTTTATTTTCTTTAAGTTATTTGCTGTTTGAACATTTCAGTATTTTTTTTTTTTTTATTAAAAAAAATCTTTCCGTTTGGCTTTTACGGGATTTGAACTCGGAAACTCGAAGTAATTGGCTGCCGCTCTACCCATTCCACCACAAACATTTTTAAATGTGAGTACTAAATTTGAATTTAAATATTTTGTTAGAAAACAAAGATTACAAACAAACTTACAATTCAGTAATTGCTTCTAATAAACAATGCAATCCACAATTCCGTTGCTATACCGTATTTGTAGTAAAAACTTTTGATTACCGACAATTTTTTAAAAAATTTGATAGATGGTACCAATTCTCTTTTATTATCACAAAAAAAAATTGTTGCTTCTACCCTACACAATTACAAACCGAATTTTATTTGAAATCGTTATTGGAAATACCAATAATTTGATAAATGGATTGTTTTTTAATTCCTTTTTAGTGCTTTTAATTTCCAGTACAGAATATCCAATAAATTTCAATGATTTCGACCGAATTCCAACCAATCCTTTTTCTGAATGTATAATAGAATTGTTTTTTGTTCCTTTCTCCTCTTTTTGATTTCCTGTACAGTATTTTTGCTTTATTAATCGATTATAGGTAATTCCTGATGAAATAACGTCCTATTACATACATTTTAATGGTTTTGACCGAATTCCAACCAATTTATTTTCTTTGTGTAGAGTACTTAGTCATTGGTGCGTGAGTGAGTTTTGACTTAAGCGCACTTTGAAGCTGCAATTTTTAACACACAACTTATGAACAAATAATTAATTCTATATAAAAATATCTAGCTGTTTCTATAGGATAAAGCCTTCGAAATCAAGGGAATACTTAAAAGGGGGTACTCTTACAAAAAACAAAAGTTTTTCGTCAAGTTTTGAGAATTTTTTGAAGCAAATTCTCTTTTGAATTTATAAATTATAAAAAAAACTTTTAAAAAATGCTAAAATAAAGATAATCGAAAACACTAAATTTTTTTTATATAAATAGAACATTTTTGGTCTTCAAAGTTTAGTAACGTCATGATGCTTGTTAGGAAAATACCCTAACCACGTGATTGATTACTAAGAAGACAAGAATGAAGCAAAAGTGATGATTAATAGGTTTTTTGTTAAAGTTCTGCCTACTATGGAGGCTCTAACTTTTCTAAATCTTCGGGTTCTGATGAGATCTAAATACTAGTATCAACCTAGCTAATATGTTTGATTTGCTTTATTTTTGTAAATATACACAGGTTGAAACATGTTATAAATTGAAAATAACGAAAACATTACAATCAGTTCGGTTCTTCATAGAAACAATTAACATGGAGTTTCAATTACAATATTTGTTAATTCACTTCAAAGTTTAATTGAATTCGGGTCTAGTATGGAACTTGTAGTATCAATTAAAATAATTAATAACTATTTAACTAACTTACACACTGATCTTGCGTGGAAGTTAAATTAAAGGTCCATACATATGGGGTTACTCGCAGAAAATGTTACGGAGGGTACCAGAAATTAGGCGAAATGACGTACAGATGGCGGCAGTAGTTTGAAAAAAATTACTTTGGTGAAAAGTGGCAAACGTGGAAAACATGTGTTTTATATGTTTATTATTTTTTGGAGCTATCAAAAATGAACGATCTCAGTGAATTTGTAAACGTGGAAAAAATTGGTCACCGTCATGTAAATCAATACTTTCAATCCAACCAATATTAAAGCAGGGCTAAATTCTACTTTGGGGGATTCTGCTCCTTCGTTTACTATGAAATACTGGGTGGCAGAGTTTAAATGAGGCCAATTTCGACCAATTCAGGTGTTAACACAAGAAACGGTTAAGAAAATCCACAAATGATCATCAGCTGAAGGTGCGTGAGCTGGCTGATAAGCATTTCAAAAAGTGCTTTACCGAAAATGAGAAAACTGTGCGCAAGATTGGTGCCGCGTTTGCTCACAATAAAAAAAAACAGAGTCTTGAAAATGTTTCTTTCGCAATAAAGTCGAGTGTGTGTGTCGATTCGTAACCGTGGAACAGACATGGGTCCACCACTTCACACCTTAGGTAAAGGAACAGTCAAAGCACTGGACTGGAATGGGAGAATCATGACCAAATAAGGCGAAGACCTATATGCAGGCACGGTCATTGCGTCTGTTTTTTTTTTTTTGTGCGCGTTTGATAATTTTTATTGGTTATCCCTAAAAAGGAAAAACAATCAGCGTCGAGTATTATGCTAACTTATTGCAGCGTTAAAGGGATAAAATTATGGAAAAAAGACTGCATTTCGCGAAAAAGAAAATACTGTTTCATCAAGACATTGCAGCAACAATTTTTTCATCGATGAATTTAACATTGGCTTGTCACATTAATGAAACGTTCCATATATGCTTTTTTGGACGTTTTCTACATAAATAATTTTTTTAGAAGCTATTGAGGCATAAAATATTCCTAGAAAGTTGTTTTGCAGCATTATAAGAATGATAACTTCCTATGACAATGTTAAATTCATGGATGAAAATGCTCAATTAAAAGCATTCTTTGGCAGAATTATTTTTGCTGGGAATGCTCCAGTTCACACATCCACTATTGCAATGGACAAAATCAATGAATTAATGTTCGAATTGCTTCATCACGCACCTTATTCGCTAGATTTAGCGCCCTCGGATTATTTTCTATTTCAAAACTTGAAAAAAATTTTCGGTGGTAAAATATTTGCCAACAATGAAGAAGTGGAGTCTGCGGTTGATGGCTATTTTAAGGAGCTAGACACAGCTTACTATAAACAGGGTATCGAAGCTATTGAATATCGCTGGGTAAAGTGTATCGATCTAAAAGGAGATTATGTTAAGAAATAAATAAAATGTTTAACAAATTTGTTGTGTCTTTTTGCTAGGTCGCCTAATTTTGGGCATTCCGTCTAGATTAGCCCTTCACAAATATAGTCTGATTAATTTTAGTGGACTCTTTTTTTAAAAAACGCGATTTAAATATTTTTAAACCAAAAATTATCATAATATTTAAACAAATTCGCTATAGTTTTTCTGAAATTGTTTTTAGGACCTCCATATATTAAAGAAATGTTAATCTGCATATTAATAAACATAATAAGTGTGGTTAGAAAAGTACTAAAAAACACAGCGAAATGTATTGTGGAGCACAAAATAAATGTATTCGGTACTTTTGACACAAAAATTTTCATGCATGAAAGTGTCACCTAAATAAGCTTAGATTTCAAAAATGGTTTTAATTCCGTTAAAAGGAGCTTAGTTAAGGTTGAAAATATTTACTCAGCGAAGCAACTAAACTGCCTATTACATAGGAGAAAACCCCTAGGTCTGGCCGAAGGCCGGCCACGCAGAAAATCTTTACTCAGCGAGTAACGAACAAAGAAGGCAAATTTTCCTTTTTGCCATTTTTACTCTTATGTTCGGCTAAACTGCACTTTATTGGGCGTTCACCAAAACAAGGCAAAATAGTAGATGGTTCCCCTCAGAATTAAAAAGATATTTTTTCTATTTTCGGTTAAGCGCTACGCGTAGTAGTATACAAGTAGAGGCACCCTAATGAAAGGAACTTTCCTCAGGATTTCCTGCAGCACCCGTTTTCCTGCAGCGCTATTTTCGAAAACATATTGCTTTAGTATCGGTTCTAGAACCAGTTAGAAAACTGGTTATGGAACATTTATCACAACACACCAAGTTACGAAATGTTACACTAAGAAATGCACTTTTTCAGTATTTCTGGAAAAAAAATAAAATTAATATTTCTAAAATGTTTGATAGTGATAAGTAAGTAAATTTCAATAAAATATTTACACTTTTTCCTTAAATTTTGAAATAAATTTTTAATAAACCAGGCTTAATATTATAGTTATTGTGTTAACAGATTGGATTTTTATAGATTACAAAAATAAATATTTAACGACTACCATAACCACCAGCACCGCCACCAGCACCGGCACCAGCTCCCATACCAAATCCTGCACCAGCTTCACCTTGGCTGCCCGCTTCTCCACCAGCTCCGGCTCCCATACCAGCGCTCATACCAGCTCCGGCTCCAGCTCCAGCTGCAGCTCCGCCGTCAGCGCCACCACCTCCTCCTTGAGCCATACATCCCTTAAAATTTTAAAGTTTTTTAAATAAAATCCTGTTTTTTGTTTAAATAAAATCACAAAAACTTACCATCAACAAGACAGCTGCCACTAGGAAAATTGTCAATTGGAATTTCATTTTGAAAATTTTTATATTTTTTAGGCGTGTAAACTTTGATAACTTTTTAGTATTCAATGTGTTACTGACAACAGTTTGATGCAATTTTTCAATATTTATAATGATTTTAGATTTTTGAAAAGTTTTATTTAAAGTTTTGTCTATTTGAAAAGTTGCATGTCTCTTTTTGCTATCTTTCAATATTGATCATGAAATATTTGCTCTTTGTATGTGAAAATGTGAATAAATTCTAAGTTTTGAATTCATTTGTTTAATTAGTTTTAATTATTGTCGTTTAGATTTATCTGATTTAATTTGTTTTGCAAAAATAAATATTATTACTTTGCAGCAAACATCAAATAATACTATATAGTGCATAGGAGTCATTCCATGTCAAACCGAACGTTTTTTACATCACGATTTTTGTTAGCTTGGAAATTTGACTGACGTATTCTTATTTCAAAAATATTTGACACGTATTTTTGCAAAAAAAAAAAAATTTTAAGAAGTAATTTGTGTTTAAAATTCAGAAATACATGCAAAAATTTCCGACATGTCGATATTTAAAATGATGAATTTTAAAAACTAATAGCCCGTGTTTAATGGTTGGATTTATCTAAATTTATTTAAATACAGTACTCAAGGAGTGTCTAAATTAAGGAGATGCAATCATCATCGGGCAGATCATGCGACTCGACATTGGACAAAACAAGCATGCGTCTGCAACCAAATTGCACAGATGGACAAAACAGGATTTTTGAGAAAAGAAAAGAGAAAAGAATTTGCAAATTTGGGGATTTGAATGCAGACGCATGCGTGTTTTGTCCGATGTCATGATCTGTCCGATGTTGATTGCATATCCTAAATTTAGACACTCCTTGCAGTATTTTTCGCTTATTGTCACATCTCTTAGTTGCACACAAATTGTGGACTTTATTGCAAATGTGTCTATATGCCTAATTTGTATATATGCCATTTCGTTGCATACACTTAGAGAAAAGAGCATCATTTTATGGTAGTTTAAGAGCATCATGTTATGAGTACAATAACTAACAATCATAATATAATCGTAGCAATCATAATATGATCAGCCAGAATCATGTGTATGATCATAATATGATAATTTCGTGTCCACAATCATATTTTTGCTCTGTGTGTATAAAAGATTTCGAATTTGATTTTAGATGACAGTAAAAGCATAAAATGTGGACTATATCGCTTAATAGACTATAATCAATGTGACTATAACCGAAAAGTACACGCAGAGAAAAATTTAGCTATTTGCCAACTATCACTATGGATAGCTCATTTGTGGTGAAAGTAGTGAGATTATGGAATGAGGTAATTCCGTATGAAGCGAGAAGATTTTCGCAAACTGTAACGCAATTCGAGAATACGTTTAAGATAAATATTTGAATAAATCTTGTCGCTAGTATTAAGTCTTTGTGTTTTCAGTAAAAAGTTTTGTTTATTTTATTTATTATATTGAAAACTGATCCTTAAACTTTAATTTAGTATTCATGTTGCTGGTCATCGTTTTTGCTGTCTAGTTGTGTTTGTATAGAGATAATTGGGGGAAATAAATAATAATGAAATTGTTATATATTAAGTTCTTATAATTATGTACATATATATAAATTTATCAAAACATGTATCTTAAAATATCTTTGTCAAATTTTGAAATTAATCTGCAGCTATTTGGCCTTCTGGGCTTACAGCTTGCATGGAAATAAATAAAAATAAAAATAAATAAATAAAAATAAATTCGCTTACTACGACACAATTCGGTTATTACGAATTGCAAAAGGTTGGCACAACTTAACATTAGTTTCCACACCAAAGTTCGGTTATTTCAGCAGAATTTGATTTGTAACACCCAAAATATTCAGAAATCTATTGCAAATATCGTTGCACTAAGTGAATTTATAAGTCATTACCATTAATATACACTTTTCAATTCGGTTGGCACTTTATTTCTCTGTGTGTACTGTATCTACGTTTCCCAAGCCCGCATCCAGGCGGGGCAATTAAGTTAAGAAATTAAGTTATTTCGATAGAAAACCAAATTTACAAAATATTTTGTAGTGTAATTTTTTGTGCGCAGTGCACGAATTGTAAGCGAAAAAGTATTAAAGTTAAAATAAATTTCAAAAAAATAAAAATTGTGAAATAAACACTATTTTCAAAAATCTTATAGACATATTTATCTTGACTAGAACACATTGATAGTAAACACAAAGTAATACTTTAAAAAAAGCTCATATTTGGCCCAAGGACATTTAGTATTCCAATAGAATACCTAAAGGACATCGTATTAACTTGAAAACGAATGGACGGATTTTTATGAAATTTGGCAGAAAGATTAACTTTAGTAGTAGTAGGAAAGCATTTACGTTTAATCAATATATATGGAACTAAAGGTGCGTTTTCACTCAATTTCCCGTTTATCGAAAATCGCCATATCTTTTTAAGTTAAAACACAAGAAGTGTAATTTTTGAACTCTAGTTATATCTAGTTATATCTTGCCTAAGATTATTCATATTCATGGATGAGTTTTTGAAACTTGCTGTTAAACACAAATTTTGTTTAAAGGTGATTTTTTCTGATCTGAAAAACTCCATCATGATGGTCCAAATGGTTTTAACAGCTATTGGAGGGAACTACATAAGAAACCACGATATTTCTCAAAAGGAAATGTTGGAGGCGGATCCTTAATGGTTTGGGGTGCATTTTGTTTCGACGGTATGATTGGTTTAGCATTTCCAAACACCAGAATGAATTCTTCTGAGTACATTACAGTATTAGAAGAGAAATTGGTGCCATATATTGAAAATAGCAACGAAGAAGAATTCATTTTCCAACAAGGCAATGCCTCAGTACATCTAAGTCGTCAGACGATGGCTATCATGAAAATTATAAGAGTATTGGAATGGCCCGCATGTTCTCTGGATCAAAACCACATTAAGAATATTGGGGGAGTATTAACCCTTCGAGTTTACGCAGCAACCCGCCAGTGTGAAAGCGTTTTTCATGTAAAAGAAGTAGTTATTGATGCCTGGAAATCTATATCGGAAGAACTTCGAATAAATCTGGTAGATGAATTTAAGCTTTATTAAAGTTGTTTGGCCTCCTAAATCCGAATCTGAAGTAAAAAGCGTTTTCGATTTATGGATCAATCTTTTTAAACGCTATTACCTGGGCAAAAATGCTTTATTGGTCAATATAGCGGAGATGTCTTTTAAATCTGCTTTATTTTTATATATTTAAGTTCTACATAAATTTAACTCTAATTTGCCGAGAAATTTGCAACGGTATTTTGGAACACCGGAGGGGTCTCAAATTTTTTAAAAAAAATTTTACATATTAAGAGCATGTTTATACACAGAAAAAACTAAAAACTGATTTCAATTAAAAAAATTTATTGAATCAATTAATATGTTAATTGATTTTGCAACTATCACTATCATTTTAAGAAAAAGAAAATGATACTCATAAAAAAACTGCATTAACTTAATAAAAAGTTTCAATGGATGAATTCTAGTGACAATTCCTTGATCTTATGCAGAAATTAATTGATATCATGGAGATTATTCTCTCAGTGTGATTTCATATTAAAAAAAAGTTACCATTCACTTTGGTGAACAATGAAGGAATCCCAACCCTGACTTTAACAGCACGCTCTAGTGTGCAAACCCCACGCAAATGCAACTCAGCATAAAGTTTAGCTGTCAGCATTTGCGCTTTGATCATACACTTGTTCTCTTACTCTCAGAAAAGATAACTTCTTGTAACAATAGTGAAGAACAGCGGAACATAAAAACATATAATAAAGAATATTAAAACATACAACCGTGAAGTTTAAAATTAACAAAAATTAAAACTTATCTTACATATTAATTAAAAGCTTAAATATAAAATATATTAAAATATACCAAAATCTAAACCCTAACCTAAAATCAATGTAATATTATACATATAAAATTGTTATATATAAATAAAAAAACCCCTATTTTATAACGTTTACTTGAACACATTAAGAAGTTATTATTTCAAAAGATTCCCCTACACGGTAAGGTACATTAACATTAGCACTCTATACCCTAACCCCTCTAACCCGTTACAACAGTTACCTTACCTTAATTTTGCCCCTCCTTATATGAATATTCAAAAATACTGTCCCTTGTAAGGAGAAAGTTTCTAGATTCAGCGGTCGTCAAGGGAAAACTTTTCCCCTATTGACACTTCTCGAATAAGTATGCGCAGGATTCTTATGTTAAGCAATTTGGGCAAGCCTCCAAGAGTAAGGCCTATCCCATTTGAAAACCAATTATAACCACGAACCTGTTCAAAATTTGAAACAGAATAGAATAGAAAAACAGTGCTTAAGTCTACACTCCAAGGAAAATATTTAATAAATGTCAGGTTTCTTGGCAAAGAAGTTTGGTCAGGCCGCCAAAGAGGACTGCACCTACCCGGCAAAAATTTTTAAAAATTTCTGCGCGAGATCGAGAACTCACACAAGAAATTTCAAGGTCCTGACTTTAGCGGTAGACTTCCCCAGTTTAACAAAAAGTATGAGTAAGGTAACATTTAAGGAAACATAGGGTAGAAGGGGGAACATTTGCCACTTTTTTTTCAAAAAGCTGTAGTTACTAAACCAAACATTTTTTTCTGGAAAAGTTTTATTTTAGTGTTTATGGTTTTTATTTTTATGATTTCTATTTCTTTCTTCTGATTGTCAAAGCAAGTAAACTCGGCCAAATTCGCCCTGTTAATGCACATTTGTCAGCTATAAATATTACGGTTTTCGTGGAATGCCTAAATGTTTTAATATGGAAAGGAACGATTTAATAACTTCTTTAAATACAACGGATATCGGGGGTTGCATGTGTGCCCCAGTAGAAAAATCTTCCCCTTCTACCCTACTTGCATCAATTGTTATTTTTATTTAAATTTTAAAAATTGCTTTATCACACAATTCGTATAGCCGAAATGTTAGGATATGAATTGCATTTTTTTTTTTTTGGTAATTTTTAAAAGAATTTAAATTTATTTTCCTGAAATTTTGAAAAAAGTGAAATCCTGTGAATCCATCTAACTAAAAATACACATTTTGACAATTTAAACAAATTTTTCTCTTTTTTCAAATAAATTTTAATTAAAGCACGAAAAGGAAACTCATTATTGTGTCAACAGTTTGGATTTTTCATTAATTACATAAACATTTGTTTTAACGGTGACTATCACCACCACCAGGTCCCTTATGAGGACCTTCATGGCCGCCCCCTTGTCCTCCAGCACCAGCTCCCATACCAACACCCATACCAACACCCATACCAGCATGAGCTCCGCCGTTAGCGCCACTACCTCCACCTTGCGCCATACATCCCTTAATAATAAAAAGGTTTTATATAAAATCTTTTTTTTTTTTTTTTTTTTTTTAAATGACATAAACTTACCATCAACATGACAGCTACCATTAAGAAAATTGTCAACTGGAATTTCATTTTAGAAACTTTTGATTTTTTTCTGCTTGTTTTAGATGACTGTTTAGTATTGAAATTGTTACTGACAACTGTTTGATGAAATTTTTTATTATTTATAGTGATTTTTGGTTTTTAAAAAGTTTTAACAAAAGTTTTGTAAGTTTAATATTTGCCATTTGTTTGCGACAATGTAAAAAAAAAACTAAAGATTTTAACTGTTTAATTAGATTTATCTGATCTTATTTAATTTATATAGATAAATGTTATTAATTTTCTACACTCATAAGAAATCCGTACAAATTGTTGTAAATTCAGCTTCGAGGACAGAAAATAGTGTTAGAATTTGAGCCAGCAGAATTTTCAGTAAACTTAAAAAAACTTAAAATTTTAGCTAAAAAATGTATTTACATTTTTTTTCTAACTAGGCAACAT
>JAEKOY010000197.1:0-33745 GCA_021234595.1 Delia radicum | reverse complement strand
TTTATTTTAGGTGAATTTTTGTGTTCAACCACTCTTAACATAGTTTTAAATATGGGTCAAAATAACTATTATCGATATTTAATTACAAAATAATAATTATTTTCAACTAATATTTTTTTACGTTTGCTGATTCATAACTAAAAAATCAACTTTTTAAAATAACTTTTAAATATGATAATAATTATGTTGGGTCCTTGCCTAAAAACCATTGGTTGATGATATTCCTGATGCTGCAAAATCTTCTTAATGTGGAAATAAACATGTGCCCTCAATTAGGAATAAATAGTAGCTCTCTAAGATCTGTAACTCTGTTTTTTTAATAATAAATAAATAAATAAAAATTTCCGATATTTTAAATTTTTGTGAATTCAGCGTCAACGTAAATGACAATTTTGTTTGTTTATATTGTCATATAAAAGAAATCGATTAGTGTGCCTTCAAAAATAAGAAATATGACAATACACATATCATCAAAATCATATCATATGCGAGAAGATCTTAAAATTTTAATATTTTTTGAAAGGCACATTAGCAGTTTGAGAAATAATTAGTTGCAGTCCCGCGCGATCAGTAGATATCAGTACTACTATATTGTGTGTAAGTGCTAAATGGATCGTATTATTATTCTGGTATCCAGAGCTATTAAGATTAAATTTTGGGTCTATTCATAGATTTTTGGAGCTAAAGTGCTATAGACAATGAAGGGACCATCCGATCAATTTAGCACTTACAGAGAACAATAGTAATGGTGGTCTTTATCATATCAGCCAGATATCAAACCAAGAACGATCTTTGTAGAAAACGAAATAATAGACTCGTTTGTTCTTTGTTACGCTCTTATGAGCAACTACTTTATTATCATTTATTCTACTTAAAATTTACCTTAATTATATTTCGTGGGTAACCATCAATTAGTGGTTCCCACGGTTCATATTATGAAGGTGTCAGATTAATCAACCAAAAAGTACCGGCTTTTAGCCAATCACAATTAAGTGTCAAGTTTATGACAGTGATTGCTATTGCACGACAATGTTGACTTATTAATCACACTACAATCTACATTGAGGATATTCAAAAGGCTGTTGGAGTTTGAGAAAAGATTTTCTCGAGTTAAGATTTTGTGGTTGGAAAGCCTAATTTGTAAGAAGTTTGTTTGAACAAGAACGATCTACATTTGTTTTGTTTGAACAAGAACGATATACATTGTAGTTCGTAGATCGTTCTTGATCAAACTATTATTTCTTTAATCTGCGGATGTGCTTGGATTTTAGGCGTACTGTTAGCTAAAAGTGATGTAAGACAAAAAAATTAAATCCGATCTATTTAGCACTTTCACATAATAATTGTTATGATAAAATGAATAATTCAAGATATATTGGACTTCTTGCATTTCTTGAAATTCTTCTTAAATTCTTGAAGCTGCGGGTGTGCCTTTAATTAAAGTTAGTATATTAGGAATTTTTGAAGAAAAATGTTGTAGATAATTTAAAGTTTATTCGATCAATTTAGCGTTTTCACACAATAATAGTAATCTTGATTTCTACTGTTTAAGTCATATTTGAGCCATAATTCATTAAATTGCGAATGTGCCACTCAATTTTGTGCTTCATTTTTTGTTATTTTTTTTTTATCTATTTTGAAAACAAGTTGATAAAGAGACAAAAGGTATTATCGATCAATTATTATATAATATATATAATATATATAATAAAGGGTGTCCCAAGAAGAACGCAATTTTTAAATCTGGCAACATTCGAAGTGTCATTGTTTGACATTTGACAATTGTTATTGTTTGCTAGTAGAAGGTACGAGGTTAGTAAAAATGGAGCTCTACACGAATGAACAACGCATTCTCATTGTGAAATTGTTTTACCAACATGACAACATGAAAATGCTGATTTGCCGATAAAAATCCTCTTCAGTGACGAGGCCCATTTTTCATCTTGATGGCTTCGTCAATAGGCAGAATTGTCGCATTTGGGGTGAGGAAAATCCTCGAGTAATTCACGAGAAGCAAATGCATCCTCAACGTGTCACTGTGTGGTTTTGGGCTGGAGAAATCATTTGGACCTTTTTTTATGAAAATGAGGCAGGTCAAGCGCAAACAGTCAATGGTGTTCGGTATCGTGAAATGATAACCAGTTTTTTCTTGCCTAGAATTGAAGAAATGAATGTGGAGGGCATGTGGTTCCAACAAGACGGCGCACATGTCATACAGCCAGAGAAAACAATTCAATTGCTGCATCAGTCATTTCCCGGTCGTGTTATTTCGCGTTTGGAGATCAGAATGGCCGCCTAGATCGTGCGATTTAACACCATTGAAATTTTTTATTTGGGGTTTTTTGAAGTCGATGGTTTACGCGAATAAGCGCCGACGACTCAAGCCTTTAAAAGAGGAAAATGGACGCTTGACATTAATGAAATACCGCAGCATTCATGCAAAACGGTCATGAAAATTTCATTAAAAGATCGCGTGCATGCCAGCAAAGCCGCGGCGGCCATCTGCACGACTATATTGTTCCATACATAACCTCATTCTGTCTACTTTACGCATATAATAAAGTTTCCACGATTTTTTTTTTTAAATATCTGTGTTTTATTAAAATTTTAAAAATTACCCCTCTTCTTGGGACACCCCTTTATATATAGTATATATAATATATATAATAGATAAGATATAATATATAGAATATATATAATATATATAATATATATAATATATATAATATATATAGATAATATATATAATATATATAATATATATAATATATATCATATATATATAATATAATACTAGTTGTGCTAATGTATATCATTTTAAAATAAGATTTGAGCGCATAATTCTTTAAACCGGGCAGGTGCCGCTTCAATTTTAAGTCGAATTTTTTCTTAACTTTGACCTCAATTTCCGCAAGAACCAGATGTGTCATAAAAATTTGGAAACTAAATTCGGACTTAGCTTAGAAAGATTACTCGAAATCGTGTGGTGGCATCCCCGAAATATCAGAAAATTTTGCAAGCGAACATTTTTGTTTTTTTTTTATTTTTTATTTTTTTAGCACTGTCAAAAAATATATTCACGTTAGCGCATTATTGCTTTTGAATGTACTTTAAATATCCAAGTAGAAATTTCCAACCGTACTAAAAAATAACCAAAGCCCCAACTAATATAGTATGTACAAGGAAAACACTATTTTGTTTGCAAAGCTTGTGTGTTTGCCAGTACCACCCGCAAAATTCTATGCCAATATTTTTTTTACCAATAATACGGAATTTTTTAAAAATATTTTATTATATTTCATACATTTAAATATGATGTATAACACAAATACCGAACTGTGTAATAAATATGTTTTAATATACATATTTCTCAATATTCATTTAATTTAAGCTATTTTAACCCTTTAACGGGTAAGGCTGCCTCAGGGCAGTCTTCATAATATTTACCACAAATGCGTCAAATGAGCGTTTTTATACTAAGAAATTAATATATTCCGATAGAAAAACTAAATTTGCTAAATATTTTGCGAAGAAAGAATTTTTCGTGTGCCGTCCACGGTTTGGAAGCGAAAAAAGCTTTAAAATCAAAATTTCGTAAAATTTCAAAAACTAATTATTTCTAAAAAAATATAGTTTTCAAAAATCTATAAAACCAATTTAAATTGACTAAAAACTATTTATAATAAAATAAATATAAGTATTATTGAAGCTTTATCTTTAATAATAAGTCCTTACTCTAGTCCAAGGACTCACAGGATTCCATCAGGATTCCTCTAAAGGACATCGTCTTAAATTATAAACTAATAGACGGATTTTTATGAAATTTTGCAGAAAAAAGACATTAAATATTAATAACAAAGCGTCGAAGTTTAAATAATATAAATTGAAATTTAGATACTTTTTCGCAATATCTTCTTAAATAGGAGCAGAAAAAAAAATAGTTTTTCGAGCGTGGTTATATTCTTGGTAAGAAGAATATTTGTTGTCCAAAACTTCTTTTTAAATGCTTTAGTTTCCAAAATGCACCCTAAAATATTTTGGCTCATATCGCCTAAATTAGGCACCGATAAACAATTTTGTTGAAGAACTTATTATTTGTTTTCCGAGTGGAGCACATGGTATGAATTTGTTGCAAAACATCGTTTAGAGGGTTAAAAGCACACAATTTTTTGTATTACCAACGTTATGCCAACGGTGGCAAGTTCGTTCAAACCAACGGTTGGCCACTCTTATCAATCGGTTAAGAGGACTATACTGTCAAGGTTTTTAATCCCACGTTCTGCCAACGCATAACCAACCGTCGCCGACGCTTTGCCAATATTGTGCCGATTGTGTTTTTCTGCCTGGGTAAGCTAATCCGGAAAATATTTTGTGCCACTTATTTGAAATTTTGTAGTTTTAATATCCGAAATCGTACGGTTTCGTAGATTTTCCCATATGCCTTTTTCAATGAACAGGTTGGTACTGAAATTGAACTTTTTTACTTTGCTGCTCCCAACCCCTAAATTGTTACACGACCTCCAATTCGTAAAGGCTGAAAATTTGAGCCAAATTGGTGAACTACTATTTTTTGATCAAAGTTTCGATTCTTAAAAATATATCTAAAAGATATTAAGTTTTATTTTACAATTGCTCACAGGTACTCAGATATAAAATAGAAAATTTTTGTGATATTGTCAGTCCATTATAATTTGGTACCAAAAATAATATTAAAATTTTACAGTTTTTTTCAAATCTCCGAATGCTAACTTTGAATTTTTTTTTAAACAAACTTGCTAAAAATTTAAAGGGGTATTATCGGTTGCATTGAAATATTAGTTGGTGAAAAAAATAAAAAACAAAATTAGATAGCCACTTTTTGGATTAGCGTGTGGGAGCTTTTTTAAAACTGTGGATTTCAAAGAAATGTGGTTTTTGGTGACCAATTTTATGAATTATTTTCCCAAAAATAAACTAAAACTGTATTTTTTAAATTTCCTTTGACCTATAAGTAGCCAGCGAAAAAAAATTATAAATCGGGGACATTAACATATCGACCTGGTGTCAAAACTGGCCAACATAGAAAATTTCAATCTTTATGCTAAAATTGATTAAAAATATATGTTTGTGAAATAAATTACGGGAAGGTGATTTTTATATTCCACGTTAATGGAGGTGGTAAATAGCTGGCAACTATTATGTTTATAGAACATCGCACATTGGGTTATATCACAAAATTTTTGGAATAATTCGGCCATTTCTTACTTACAAGGAAGGTATCCCGAGCCGTACCGACAGATCTTACTAAACTTCGGATATGTTGTAGAGAATAAACATTTTGTGGGGTTAAAATACCCCATTTAACGTTTTTTTCGGTTTATTTCAATCTATTTAAAAGTAACCTATGGACAAATTTGGTATCAAATGCAACGTTTTTTCGAAAACAAATTCACTGGTGCAAAAGAAACTTTCTAGTATTTTTGTTATTAAAAAAATGTTGTTTTGAGATCTGGCGCTTTTTTTTTTTTTGTGTCCACTATATATGCAACATGGGTATCAACAATTTTTGTTTCAGGAGTACTTCAACCAAACGTAAAACAAAAAACTTTGTTTCGTAAATTAAAAACAAGTTTTCATAGAAAACCAAATTCATTTTAAACCATTTCTTAGTTTCAACATATCCAAAATTTATTAAATTCAGCGAGAACTGACATAATGAACGTAATATCGAACTCAATTTTGATTGCAAACCTTCCAGACCCCCCGGGGGACAATATGACCACGGAAAATAAAAAAAACTTTTTGCATATAACATTTTGATTGCTCGCCAATTTTTTTCTAGTCCGCTTTTCAAAAATTACCATATTTGTAATCTGATAGTAGAGATTAACAAAAAACATGCATACAGGTGTAGGTTACCTCTAATAGTTCCCGATATATTCACATTCTCAATGTGAAATTCAAAATTTGGTCCGACTCAGGTGCAGTTTTTTGCGAATAAATTCGTGATTAAATAAAAAAAAAAAATAATGCAATATCTTGTTCTACTCAAAAACTTCATTCCTTTAAACTATGAATTTAAAAAAAATAAAATTTTTGCGATTTTTTCCTTAGAAAGCACCAACAGTCATTTACGTCCAGATAAATATTTTTTTTTCTGAATATATAAAGTGTGCATACTATTCTGAAAGGTATTTTTATACGAGTATAAACGGGAGTAGTGTTATATAACTTTCAGATTTGTATATACTTTTCGTCCCTAACCAACTTCTAAAATTGCCACATTTTCAAGGTACTCCAACTTATAACTAACTTATTGAGTAATTCTTTTCCAATCCCCGCTTTAAATATAGACATGGCAGCAAAAATGTAAAATATGCCATTTCTGGATTTGCTTACAGCAAATCATTAATTCGGACATATGTATCACATTTAGGGTTTGGGATTTCCCGGACTTTTTTTATTTCCCGGGAAACGGGAATGAAAAAATGTGTTTCCCGGGAATCCCGGGAAGCCCGGGAAATTTTTTTAATGTACATTTTAAGGTACATTTTTGTTAAAAATTGTATGGTTTATTAAACAAAACAAATTAAAAATACACAAATTCAGTCTGTTGAGCATTAAAACTAAAAAAAAATAATATAAAATTAACTTTCATAAATTTAAGATCACTTAGTATTAAAGATATATACAGTGTTGTAAAAACATTAGGTTTTCAAAAAACGAGCTTTTAAAATTATCAATGCATTTAACAAATCATTTGACATTCTGTTTCGAACCTTTGTTACAAGATTTCCAGCAACTGAGAAAACACGTTCGCTTTCCACTGATGTTGGCTTTATTGTTAGTAGAGCATTATTAGGGTTTGGGGTTCGGGAATTCCCGGGCGGGAATTCCCGGGATTTCCCGGGAGAAGTTTGGCGGGAATTCCCGGGAAAAATAGAATCTTTTTTGAAAACAAAAAATTCCATCAAAGAAACTTTAATAGATTTTAGTTCCACAGACTTATGGATTAAAGAACACATTCCTCTTTCAGAAGTTTTTTTTGAAGTTTTAAATCCAATTTAAATCCCTAAGTCGACGTGACTCTAATCTTTTTAATTGCAGATGTCATAATGAATACGATATACGACACAATTAAAACCAAAATTAATGATCGTCGTGACAATAATATTAAAAATATTAAAAACTGTTTAAAAATATTCGCCGAACAAATGTATAAAAGCCTGTTTGGGAAAAGTGATAATGAAGTATCATCTAGTAGTGATGACGACGTTTCCGAAGTACAAGCTGATAAAGCTTTTAAAAATAAATTAAATAATGCAATTAACAATGCGAAAGCTATACCCAAATATCAGCAGGAAAAAATAAAAATATTTTCAAAAAGGAGTTGGCTCTTTTTGAAACTTCTAACCACCGTACCAAAAATTTGCATAAACTGTATAATGCTCTACTAACAATAAAGCCAACATCAGTGGAAAGCGAACGTGTTTTCTCAGTTGCTGGAAATCTTGTAACAAAGGTTCGAAACAGAATGTCAAATGATTTGTTAAATGCATTGATAATTTTAAAAGCTCGTTTTTTGAAAACCTAATGTTTTTTACAACACTGTATATATCTTTAATACTAAGTGATCTTAAATTTATGAAATTTAATTTTATATTATTTTTTTTTTAGTTTTAATGCTCAACAGACTGAATTTGTGTATTTTTAATTTGTTTTTGTTTAATAAACCATAAAATTTTTACCAAAAATGTACCTTGAAATGTACATTAAAAAAATTTCCCGCGATTCCCAGGATTCCCGGGAAACACATTTTTTCATTCCCGTTTCCCGGGAAATAAAAAAGTCCGGGAAATCCCAAACCCTAAGCATTATACAGTTTATCCAAATTTTTGGTACTGTGGTTAGAAGTTTCAAAAAGAGCCAACTCCTTTTTGAAAATATTTTTATTTTTTCCTGCTGATATTTGGGTATAGCTTTCGCATTGTTAATTGCATTATTTAATTTATTTTTAAAAGCTTTATCAGCTTGTACTTCGGAAACGTCGTCATCACTACTAGATGATACTTCATTATCACTTTGCCCAAACAGGCTTTTATACATTTGTTCGGATAATATTTTTAAGCAGTTTTTAATATTTTTAATATTATTGTCACTACGATCATTAATTTTGGTTTTAATTGTGTCATATATCGTATTCATTATGACATCTGCAATTAAAAGATTAGAGTCACGTCGACTTAGGGATTTAAATTGGATTTAAAACTTCAAAAAAAACTTCTAAAAGAGGAATGTGTTCTTTAATCCATAAGTCTGTGGAACTAAAATCTATTAAAGTTTCTTTGATGGAATTTTTGTTTTCAAAAAAGATTCTATCATTCCAACCATGCTATTCCATCTAGTTCTGACGTCGAGAATAATTTGAACTTCTTTATGATATGGTGGCCACAATATAAAATAAATCTGCCGTTTTTATGAAACAATTTTTGTTTTATTTTAAGAGTTTTTAACAAAACAGTTTTAGTTCTGGTATTCAAATATTTTTTATGACTAAAATAAAAAAATATGTTGTATAAACACACAACTTAAAAAAAAAATATTTTTTTTTTTAAATTCCCGTTTTCCCGGGAAAAAAAATTTTTTTCCCGGTAATTCCGCCAAACTTCTCCCGGGAAATCCCGGGAATTCCCGAACCCCAAACCCTAATCACATTGCTGACTTAAAAGACTATTTACGAGTAAGGCCAAAAATCATTGGATTATGTCTAATAATATTATGTCCAATAAATATTGACTACAGAAAATTTACATTTTTACAAAAACTGAAAACAAAAAGAGGTAAGAACTTAACATTTTATATAGGAAAATTTGCTATTTTTGGTGGTCATATTGTCGCTAAAAGAAAGAAATTGCCAAACATTTTGTGATGTATCCCACTGTGTAACTCATGTTTGACAGAAGTCAAATAAAGGGTATATATTAAACCCATGCCAAATGTAAACCAAAAAATATTTTTTTATAATTAAGTCTTTAAACTTAGTTAAAAAAAAAATTTTGTCCATAAATTGCATGAAAAGGATAGAATTTGTAAAAATTTGTCAAAGCTAACCCTTGACTGCACCTTAATTTTTTATTAAAGTTTTATAAATAAGCAGAAAATTTACAATATATTTGTGTTAAATGCATGTAATAATTCAATTTCATTGTTTAACAAAATTAACCCTTAACTGCACCAAAACTGTTCAGTACTAAAAATAAATAAAAATTTTCAATTGTAGTAAAAATTCTAAGCATTCAAACACTACATAATTTTGCAATGTCCCGTTAACTGCGTTACTTATTTAAAGATAAAGTTCTTATAATATCATTAAACTCCGTGGTTATTTTCAAAATAAAATCAAAATCCTATATTTGATAGTTTCGGCTGGATTTTGAGAAATTATGAAGGTTTGATAGTTTTATATAGATAACAAGCAAATAGAAACGGTTATACAGTTTTTTTTTTGGCTCAATGACAGCTGGGACTGTGATAAGGAAGTGAAATGTCGCAGAGAAATGGCCAGAAGTGCTTTCTGCAGGTTCAGAAAGATTTTAAGTAGCCGCGATATCAACATCAACCTAAGATTAAGGTTTACAAAATGTTACGTTTGGTCAGTCTTGCTGTATGGTGTAGAAACATGGACACTTAAAGTTGATACCATGAACAGACTCGAAGCATTTGAAATGTGGTGCTATCGAAGAATCTTAAGTATAAAATGGACCGATAGAGTAAGAAACGAGGATGTATTACAGGCTTTGAATAAAGACCGTGAGCTCTTAAAAAACATCAAGCATCAAAAAACAGCATACCTCGGTCATATAATAAGCGGACCAAAATATGAATTGCTACAGCTTATTATCTAAGGAAAGATTGAAGAAAGACGTGGAATCGGTCGCAAGCAATTATCGTGGCTCAGAAATATAAGAAATTGGACTGGGTTACGAACAATGAATGATCTTATAAACACTGCTAGAATAGAGATGATTTTCTAACTATAATTAATAATATTAATTAAATGTACATTATAAAAATGTATTTAGAATACTTATGTAATATTTTCGAATATTTTAGTAATGCTCGTAAAAATATGTACTATGTAGAAAAAAAAATAATGTATGTAATCGCTAAAATCCAGAAGTGGATATGCAAATAAATATGAAGAAGAATAGTTTTTGTCGTAGTTGCCACATTTTTTAACCAATTTTGTTAATGTGATCTATTTTGACAAAGGATTATTATCAGATCATTATAACCGCTTGCATCAATATGGTCCCAGAGCCGAGTAGGGTAAAATCAAACAAAAATGAAAAATAAATTTTTATCACTATATTTTTTTTCCTATTTTCCCGAATGTTATTGAACAAATGTGATCAAACTTTTGCCATAGACTTTGAGGCATCGGTGCACTTACAAATTTACTGTATTTGTCCCGATTAAAATGAACTTCAAGGACCAGTAATTCGTTATAATCAAAGTGGAATAAAATTTCTTTACAATTTTTTTATTGTCCACAAAATATTGAAAATTTTTATATACTTTTTTAAATATTGTAAAATTCTTTCATTAGATTTCATAAAAAATTAAAATTTTTTAAAATTCAAGGAAGTTCTAAGAAAAATCGCAAAATTTTTGCAATTCCGTATTAAAAATGGCAAATTATATGAAAATGGTTTTGTGGAACAGTTTAAATGAGTTCACCTTAACTGATGGTTCGTCTTAACAGAGGGTGCATCTTAAGCAAGTTAATATTAACAAATGTTACATTGAAATTGTTGCAAATTGAAAATTTGTATTTTTTTTAACAATTAACACTTAAATGCATAGTGTATCCATTTCGCAACAAATCCTATTTACTAGTAAAAATCACTTTTTTGTTAATATGAAATTTATTCTTCAGTAATAATATATATATAAAAAAAATGTTATGAAAATAAGAGATCATGCATTTAAAGCATTTAAGTCGAATTTGCAAATTTAATTTACAACTCATTTTTATTCTTTCAAAAAGTTCCAATAAAAAAACATATTTAACCCTTGTGTGACATCCTTAATTACAACCCTTCCACTGACATCCTTGGTACAGCTGTACCAATATAAAACTTATATTGAAAAAATGATCTATTACATTGAAAACATTGATGCAAAGCATATATAGCTTTGCATCACAAATCTTTTATTATTTTTATTTTTTTTAATATAAAAAGGAAAATTAAAGGTGCAAATTCAAAAAGCACAGAATAAAAGGTTGAAAAATAAATGTATAAAATATTGAAAAGAAGAAACTTATTAGCATTTTTTGCATGTATGTTGGACGATGTTATGCTGAGCACATACAGGATCACCACATTTCGAGCACATCTGCCGTGTTTTACGATATCTTTTATAACAAAATCGAATCATTTTTAATCGGTGTTTTCTACAAAACTACTTGACTAATAAAATAAAATTTATGATTTAAGTAGGATATTTATTATCTTCTCATTTTATATTAATAAAAAAAAAATTTTTAAATTAATGTAGTTTTGTCAAAAATTGCTTCAGAGCTGAATAGAAGAAAATTTGTTCTGCACGAATATAATAAAAATAAAAGTGTTTCCATAAGTTTGATAGCAAAAAAAAAAATTAAATAAATATATTTCATGGTAATAAAGCGTGGAGATCTAAAATGATCTAAAAGCAGCGGAAAAGGTAATAGGAGCTTATAAACATAAATTTAACATTTCAACTCGAGCAGTCGCGTGTAAAATCCAGAAATCGCAAAATTTTGTTCAGAATGTCAAAAAGAGTAATCGAATCAAGTGTTATAAAGCTCAGGTAAAGCGCAGACAGGAATACACACACAGAAAACTGATTTGTTGCTCCAACTGAATTTTGTTGCCAACCGAATTTTGATAGCCACATGTACTATCCTCAAAACCGATTTCCGATTTGATTGTTGTAACCAAGTTTCTGTTAGAACTATAAAATAATGTTGTTGCACATACTGACATTTGTATTATCCCTACAGAATTAAATACGATTGCTTATCCAATCGAGTTTTTTTGTAATAAGTACACCGTTTCCAATTAGTTTAAAATATTTTTTTTTTAATTTTGCTAATTTAAGCAAAACAAAAATATAAGTTAAATAATACATTTCGAACCATAAAGCCACATTCAAACAAGAGGGCAAAATATGTGTTTTGCCAAAACAGCTGTTTTGCCAAACATTAATAAAATATTCCTAAAAACTCAGATTTTTTGCAATATCCTATGACAATCCAATAACGCTGATTTTCTTATTCTAATACTTAAGAATTAATCTTGAAAATCGTTGAATTTTTCCAAAATGTTTTTTTTTAGAAACCGCTTATGAGGTCGTTATATTTTTCCTGCAGAAACCCCTTTTAGATTATAAGACATTACCAGATTTCTTAAGAAAATATTAATATTGTATGAGTTTTTCCATAAAAAGCAGTATTTGAAGGTAAAAATTTTCCAGAAATCTTTTAAAAAGTAATGTATAAGTTTTTTTGGTTCGAAAAAGAAAAATTATGCTAATTTTTTTCATCAATAGATGCCTTAAGATCTTGGAAGATTCTTTTTAAAGGTTATCACCTCAAAATTATTTTTATGTGTAGAATAATTGTTGTACATATAACATAAAAAATTTGGTACGATGAAAATTATTTAAAAAAACTTATATTATAAGATTACAAAGAATATTCCTCGGAAAATCATTAGACCTTTTCGTGTTTACAAAAGTCAGCGAAATGTTTGTTCTTTTTCTAATAAAATCTAAAAATATATAATTACTTTCTGTTGGTATTTCAGAAAGATTCCCCGATTCTAAGCGGTTTTTCTGCATTGAATATATACCTAAATATAAGTGGTTTTTTAATACGAGAGTCTTAGTGAATTTGAAATTTTAAAAGTACTTTTTTACAATTTTGTATCTCCATGTTTTCCAGGATAATAATTTCTTCAACACCATTCCTTGCAATGTAATCAATTTGAATGTTCTGTTTCTTAAAGTTTCAAGCAATTGTTGAAAATTCCTGTAACTAATACATTTTGTTATTATTATTTGCTGCCTATATTTCGAAATTTAAAATATAAATATAATACCTTTCTGAAGCATTAATTTCTGATGTCTGTTGGATGTTGTTATTTTTTTTTTTTTTTGTGGAATTTACATTTTTAAATACATATTTACTTTTAATTTTTTTTTTTGTTATTTTTATTTTATAATAATTTTTTATTTTATTTTATGACATTTAAAAAAGCTAATTCTTTGGTTGCAAGAATCGTTTTTTTAAGTTTCGGTTCTATCTATTTTTGCGTTTGTAACCAAATTTATAATTTAAATGACCACCTAATGGTAAAAACTACTAAATAATTGGTTATTTTATTTTTTAAAATTAAAGCTAATTCTGAAGACAATATTTTTATACGTATAACTAAAAAATATGTAAAGTGATAAAAAGGTATTTTTTAAAACAGCTGTGACCATTACGAATAAATAGGAAAGTATTTATTTTTAAATAAAGTTTGGATAACAATTATTTTAGGCATATGTACTATTTATTTGTTACAATAACTGTCGTTTTTATAAAAATGATGGTTCATTTGTTGAAATTATATATAGAAAGTACAAGTTATCGAATTAAAATCAAAATGAAATATTTTTAATGGTACTAAATGAATTACAACTAAAATTTTCCCTGTATGCAAAAACAAAATTTATCAGCAAAAACACTCCGTCGACGCCTTTGCGGAAAACAATTAAACTAATATAATTGCGTCATAATGGATGATGAAATATATTGCTTTGCAACTTCCGGCACATAGCAGGGCAAGACTTTTACACAGCATGTAGTCGTGGTGATGCTCCAGATCAATGTTAACAGAAAATTAAGTCTAAATTTCCAAAAAAAATTACCTGAATTGGCAAGCAATTTATTCTTGTGGGAGAAAATCAAGTCGCTTCTTTACAACTGGTACTATAATGGTGAAATTTATAGAGAATAATGCTTAAAAAAGCGGGTGTTACCATTTGTAAGATCTCACACTACAAAACCGTTATTTTGGACCGACCTACCCAGTTGTCATTATTCAATAGCCACAATTGAATGACATAACAACAATGACATTGACTTTGTAAAAAAAGAAACAATCCACCAAATTTTTTAGAACTACGTCCAATAGAAGCATAAATTCAAACAATTATAAAATTCGCTTTAAAGAAGACAGGAAAGACAGTGTCAATTGTAGAAGAGTTCAAATCTAAATGGGATTTGGCAGCCAGTAAAGTGGAAGAAAGTCTCGTGCTAAAACTAATGGGACAAAGTCGAAAAAAGTTCTGTGTTTCTTACCAATCGACGTTTAAGTATTTTTTTTTTACATTTTGGTAGGGACCGGTTCTGCTTGTGCCACAGGATCGGTCCCGTCGTGCCAGACACCAGTCCTCTGCTAACCCTACCCTATGTACACAACTGGCAACTTTAACATTGGCTCATAGGAGGGGGTCATTTGTCCTGCTTTAAACCACATAGTGGCATGCCACAGGGCTAACCAAAGATGGACATACCACAAGACTGTCGCAAAAGGGCCATGTCGTATAGAATAAACGAAAACTAAAACAGCTTCCAATGGGTAAAATTCTGGTCAACTGGCTTTTTATTGTTAATAATCATCCTGGTTAAGTGGTATGTCCTCCCTTTACCAATCACAGGATTGGTAAGTTTAGGACAATTGACACTGCTTAACCCACTTCAGTATTAAATTATACCAGTCATGTTGAAAAGGCTCAGGTTATACAGGAAAAAAACATACAAGTGTAAACAAATTGCGTTATTTTTCAGCTAGAACGAAATACCGAGAAACTTGTAATATAAAAAAGCTTGAATTATATAATAAAAACATTGAACAGCTAAATAGTGTGAAATGTAGCAGTGATTGGTGGAAGTTGGCTAATTCGTTGAGGTCTAAAACACATCAGGTTAAAGGTATTTTGAACGCCGACGATTTTCTTTCACATTTTAGTTCCATGCTTCAAAACAATGGATACAATCATTCGATAAGTTGGTCCATGCAATATGTTACGGATGCAATTTTGGATTCACCGATTGAATTTTGTAAAATCTCTAGAGTAATGAGCAATCTAAAGCAAAATAAAGCCCCGGGATATGACGGGATTTGTTATGAATTTTATAAATATGCACCTGATTGTTTTGTTAATGAAATATTATCAATCTTTAACATAATATTTTTACATGAGAAAATTCCAACAAGTTTTCGAAAATCAATTTTGATTCTACTTTTTAAGAAGGGGGACAAGAACCTGCCGTCTAATTATAGAGGTTTATCGTTAATAGATACTCTGTGCAAATTTTCAACTCTATTTTATTAAATCGCATAACTGAGTGGATAGAGAATAATAATATATTAAATGAATATCAAGCGGGATTCAGAAAAAACTACTCAACTGTAGACAATATTTTTAATTTAATAAATATTGTGAACCTTAACAAAATTAATGGCAAAAATACGTATGCTTTTTTTGTGGATTTTTTCATGCGCTTTTGATACAATTCCTAGAAACTGTCTGTTTTATAAACTCTCTTGCCTTGGTTTATCTTCAAAAATAGTACGAATTTTGCAATCTGCATACGAAAATAATAAAATAATAATAATAGATATGGGATGATAACTCTTTTTCTGATCCGTTCGCTGTTGATATCGGTGTAAAACAGGGTTGTATTTTAAGCCCAGTCCTGTTTTCATTGTACGTTAATGATCTAGTAAACGAGCTTCCTGGTGGTGTGAACATTGCAGATACAAATGTGAAATCCTTCTATATGCAGACGATATTGTTATTTTGGCGGAATCTTCATCTGAATTGCAAAATATGATTGACGCTCTTTAGAGTTATTGTTCTACCTGGGGTCTAAATGCCAATCTTAATAAATCCAAAATATTGATATTCCGCACAGGTACAAGAATTCCTAGAAATCTGAGTTGGCATTTTGAAGAAGAAATAATAGAAATCGTTAACAGTTATAAATATCTTGGCGTAGATTAGATTAGATTATATGGCACTATGCACCGCGACCAACTTAGGTCTTTTGTGCTGCCTAAAGTTACCCTAAAGATTCAAGCTACCTATAAAGCCAATAATCCTATTAGGCAAAATCTTCATAATGTCCGAAGGGGAGACAAAGCGATTGCCAAGAAACTTGGCACGCTTTTCACATAGCCTCGGACATTCGCAAAGAACATGCTCTGATGTCTCAGCTACCAGTTCGCAAAACCTACACTCATCCGTGTCCGAAAGACCCCTTTTGAGCAGGTGGTATCTGAGATTGCAGTGTCCAGTCAGGTAAGACACCAGGGTTCTCAAGTCACCCCTCCCGAGGGACAAGAGTCTCCTCGATCCTGCACTGGAAAAAGAAATCAATCTCTTAGCCTGTCGTTGGCCAAGAGAGTTTTCCCAATAGAGAGAGAATTCTGACTCCCTCCACGACCCGAGCTTCTCCCTAACATACCCCAAAGGTATACCACAGAATGGTTCAGGGCCAATAAAGGGCCTTCGGGCCCCGCAATTAGCAAGACAATCTGCCCTCTCGTTGCCCTCATGCCCCTCGTGACCAGGAACCCACCCTAAGGTAAGCGAGTTGCGCCTGCCAAGTCGGTTAAGAGCCAGAATGCATTCCATGACCAGACCAGATGACACCTCATAGGACATTAAAGCCCTTAATGCCGCCTGACTGTCGAAAAGAATGTAGATACGAGATCTAATAGTGCCCCTAATAGTGCCATCTTGGCGTAAGAAAATACATATAACTTATCTTTTAAAAAACATTTAAAAAACAAATTGGCTGACTCTAAATTAGCAATTAATTCAACTTGGCTAAAGTACATAAAAAATCCACAAATATCAAAATTTAACAAGCTCAAAATATTCGATGCTGCCTCTAGATCCATTATGTTTTATGATGTACAAATTTGGGGTTTCCAAAATATGATGATGTAGAGAAGTTAATGCGATTTTTCGTTAAAAAGATGCTATACTTACCGGATACAACTCCTAATTACATGATTTACCTGGAAACTGGCCTAAACTCACTATACATTTCAACTCTCAAACTGCATTTTTGTTATATAAATAAGGTTCTAAATATGAATCAAAACAGACTCCCAAATATTCTAGCAAGGAAAGTTATGGAACAAAATATTTACTGGGCAAAAGACTGGGCTTCACTCTGTCAAACTCTTCGATTTAATCCTCATGATTCTAGTCCTTTGTGCTCACACTGGAAATCAATATTGAATCTACTAGAAAATCAAGAACAAGAGGACAATATTGCTACTGCAGTTTCATGATCTTTATTCCCAACTAAAATACAATACTGCACCATTATTGAATGAATTTTCATCCCGAGCTACTAGTTTATTAATTAGAGCTAGAGGTGGACTACTCGATATTAACGCCAGAAGCTTCAGAAATAACTCAGATGGCATCTGCACAATCTGCAATCTAGATGCTACAGAAAATACACTACATTTTATAGACGTTTGTCCAATTTATAACGAATATATACTAAAATATTTTGGTAAAAAGCAACTAAATATTAATGAAGTACTAACAATACTAAATGGCATAAATTTTAAATCTGTTATATAAATATCTTGAAATCTGTTTAAAATATAGAAAATTAATTGTAAATGAGTTCGATTTTTAAACTTTTATTTGTATAAATATCAATAGAATTTCTAAATTTGATAATTCGTTATATCTACTTAAAATGTAACTAATAAAAAAAAAAAAAAAAATATATATGTATTAAATTTGAATTCATATAAACTAGTAAAGTGTCAATCTGGCTTACAACACTTATGTTAAGCCACAAATAGATAAAATATTTAAATATACCAATGTAAATGAAATTGTAAAATATTTTATATCTATTAATAAATAATAATAATATACCAGTCCTGTGATAAGTCCTTCTTTAACCAGTCACTTTTAGGACAATTGACTCCTCATTCCCCATAGGGTTACTACAGATATATATAATAAATAAAAAAAACTTCAAAAGCTTTTATGGATATTTTTTATTTAGAAAACAAAGTGGTTCAATTTTGGTTATTTCAACATTTATTAAAAAACAAAAATCAAAAAATACTGTACTTTCTTCGAAAATACTTATATTAACAGAGTAATCTCAGCAGTAATGTCAAAACATTTCAATTAAATAGCTTAAACAGTTTTAAAATTTTAACTCGTTATGATGCACACAAAAAAAATTCATACAATTTATGAATATTTTATGAAAAATTTGCCAATGTACTTATTTATAAACTTTTTCAAAACATTTATAAACACTTCGTAAAAAATACTGGGAAAGTTTGCGTCTCGTAAATTATGACAAGGTTCTTAATATATGTATATATGTAGAAACACTTAATATTATGAAAAAGTTTTTAAAAAATTTGCCAATGTACAAAATCCTAATATTTAAGAAAACTTGCGTAAATTGCAATACTACCGGGAATTTTATGTACCTTTTCATAAATTCTACAGAAACTAGGAATATTTCATAAATAGTAAGTAACTTTTCATAAATAGTATAAACCTTTAAAAATATGAACTTTTTCATAAAAAATTATGAATTTTATTTGCTTGTGTGTGGTTTCCATTAAAGAAATGAAAATTCGTGAAAAGCAAAAAAAAAAAAACGGAACTTGAGAAAAAATAAAAAAAAAATCAAATTAAATCAATGAAATCATTCGGATTAGAGGTCAAAAAAAAGTGAATGTTACAATATATGGTTTTAAAACCCTAAAACTTTATTAGCTTGAGAGACGAAAAGTCCATAAGAGTGCTATAAACATAAATGGGACTAATGGATTAAGTGGATTAATGAAATGAGCATTACATTTCTATCAATGATAGTGAAATTATTTTCATTGTCATTTTCTTAATTACTGATAATGATCATTGATTAATGAAAATGGTTTTAAATTTCATTGACATTAATAATTAATCAGTTTAAAAAAAATAAATACCATTGCAAAATAGACTTTTAAAATTGTGAAAAATTGTTGAAATCAGGCATAGAAAGCGTTCGCTCAGACTCATGCTAATTTGAAATAAGATAATAATGTTCAGTCAAGTAAAGTAGAACGAAATGGAACGAGTGAAATTGGAACACTAAACACAAAACAGACAACATTTTTACTCCTCAGGACTATTAATTAGCCCTGATAATACAAATAGACAAGGTCTGGAAAGGGTCCCGCGGGATTATTTCTTAACCACAGGATATCTTAATTATTTGTTTACCCATTAACGTACGTGAAAATTCAAATTTAAACACTCCGATTAAATTAGTATTATTTGTATGTGTTATAAAAATGTTTGTCTGTTTTTCGATAGCTCGCTTAGCTTTCGAGATACAAGCCATTTTATAAAATGGCGAAACTATGCGAGATAAAGCAAAGCGGACAAAATTTGTTTTAGAGGAGTATTAATACACCTTGATAATAAAAATAGGCTAGGTCAGGGAGAGATCCAGAGCGATTCAATTTTTATGAAACAACCACAGGGTGTCTTAATTATTTGTTTTATCCATATATGCTTACATGAAATTATAAATTTAAACACTCTGATAATAGAATTGAGCATTGGTCCAGAATGGAAAGATAAGGAATGGAACGCGGAACGAGTGGAATCGGAAACTTGACACATATACATAATCGGTATGTGTTTCGAAGGTTTAGATTTGGAAAAAGTTTGTCCGTTCTTCGATATCTCGCTTAGTTTTCGAGATACTAGCCATTTTATAAAATTGCGCTTTTTTTAAATTGTTGATATCTCCAAAATTAGACGAGGTGGGGCAAAAACGTACAAAATTTTGTTCCACAGGAGCAAAGGATGATTTTATTTTTAATGTAAATTAAGATACTTCGAAAAAAAGAAAATCGTTCCCAGTCTCCGTTCATTAAATTTCGTTCCGTATTGCTTCGAAATAAAAACAAATATGTAATTTTGTTATCCAACCCTTTTTCCAGCCAGGATTGTTTTTGGAAAACAAATGGTTTTTTAACAATTCGTTTTTTAACAAATGGTTTTTTTAACCACGCTTTCGTTATCATTAGTAATGATTTTTATAATGGAAAATATGTCTGTATTACTAAATGGTAATGCAATTTTTTTCATTTTCATTAGTATCAACTAATGGTAATGAAGTTTCAATGGTAATGAATAATTAAGATTTGTGGTATTAATACAAATTAGAGAAAATATAACAAATCTAAAACATAATATGTCAGGTCATATTAAGCTTTTTGAAGGTAAATAAATTGACGTTAGGCAAATTATTATTAGTGTCCGACCGAACAGTTCGGCCAGAAAATGCATTTGGTCTGTATTCGGTATTTTAAAGCATTATGGACAAATTTGGCGGATGGAAAAATGTTTATTGGACTGATTAGATGCTATTTTGAGTGTCAAATTTGAAGAAAAAGTCTGTAGTTAAGCAATGAATTCACTGTTCCGCCTCAGAAATTTCGGCCAAATCGAAAATAGTTCGGCGGCCGAACTTTTAACTTTATAGCTAAACTTCGGATTTTCTCTTAAATTTTATACACAAAATCGACTTAAATCGGCTCAACAAACATGTTTCCAATACCAAAATTTGTCATCATTGCCTCTAGATATCAAAAAACCGACCAAATATAGTTTTTTGGCCGAAACTGTTCGGTCGGACACTACTTATTATTTATAAATTTTAAATTTTAGCCATTGTTGTCTGTTTTCAAAATAATTGAACAAAATTGTTATCTTTTTGTCAGTGTATTTCAGTTTTTGTGAATGATATATTTTTTATTGCATTTTTTATGGATGGTCCTGTATTAATTTTATGCATGTGCAAAAGTTTCTTGAGATCAATGACAAAATGTAATTTTGATGAATTTTTATAAATTTAAAACTTCGAAAACCCCCTTGCTGAAAGTCATTCTCGCAAACGGATTTGATGTGCCTAAATTTTAGTTTCTAATCATGTAAAATCCTATTAATGTGCCACAAATTAAAAAAAAAATTAGCCCCAATTTTAAATAATTTTGAGAATAGCCCTTATCTATTTACAGCGATCTTGTTTTTTTCGATTTTGTCAGATTATTTCTGTAACGTTATTTTAAGGTTACCGCTATTGAAATTATTCGGTAACGGCATTTCAAGGACACACTGATATAATTATCCTTCATGATATTAATTAAACAATTTCAAAGAATATTTTTCGTAGATTCAATCAATATTCATTATATACAAGGAATTTTATTAATATTAAGACGTTTTTCACAAACTTTTCTTTTTTTTTTTATTTTTATTTATTTATTAGAATTTTATAGTTTCTTAAAACAAACTCATTCGATTTCATAAATTATCTCTTCATAAATTTAATGAAAATTTTCTTTTGAGCTATGAAATTATTTCAAAGACTTAATTTTATTATTTTTCCATAATTTGATTAATTTTCATACATTTCAAAATTTAGTTTTAAGATTTAATTCCCAAGTTTTTAACATATTTTAGACGTAGCCTTCTGTTAATTTTATTTCAATGTAGCCTTCTGTTAATTTTGGACTTCTATGAAATTGTTAAAAAATCATATAAAGCGGTCTATTGGCTTAGTTTCAATAGATTTTCAGGACATTCATAAAGAGTTTTATGAATTCAAAGAACTTTTTAATATTAACAAAATTTATGAAAATGTTTCATAAATTTTATAAAGATTTTCATTGATTCTACAAAGATTTCATAAAAATTGTTTTTTATAAAATCTGTTTCATAGAATCTATGAAAAATTTCAATGGCAGAATCCATGAAAAGTTTCAATGACGAGTTCCAGTGACAACTTTTATAAAAACTATGAAGAAATTCATTACTGAAGGGAAGATAATTCTATCAGTGCATTGATTTTTAGTTATATCGGTAACGGTATTTCAATTATTTCGGGTAACGGTATTTTAGGGAGAACGATAGCCAGAAAGAGTTTTGAATTGATAACGGTATTGCCTGCCATAACTGGATATTAGGGAGATCGGATGGAGGGAAATGCTGCTAACAGCGTTTGAAGAAACTAAAACATTTAAATGTTTCTTTAGATACTTCGAATATATGCTTATTTCAATAGACTTTACACTGGATTCCTATGCCCAGAATACAAAGAGTATCCGATTCCTCAATATTGATACAATCCACTTTTACTAATGATATCGACGGCACTAAAGACCTAAGGATCAACATAACAACTTACAAGAAAACTACACAGTGGTAACAGGGATAACTTTATAACTTCTTTCTATATTAATTTAAATATCTGAATATGGTACACGAATGAAGGGACACACTTATTTTCTGTCACCAAAATTTGTGTGCAATAAATACAGGGGTTGGCCAAGTTAGTATGGACACCTAAATTGTACTGAAAATTCTATTAAACGTTTTATATTTCGTCTGGTATTTGGACAAACTAGTTACAAATATTTCCGAAACGCTTGATATCGAAAATTATCAAATTCGGTCATGCATTCAGAAGTTATGTGTAGAAATATAAACTTTTTTACATTTTCATTAATTTCTGCAAAACTTTTAATATTTGAACCCAGTTCAGAATAATTTGTTCGTTATGAAAATAGTAAGTCGTTTTATGAAATTATGTTTTAATTTTGATAAAAGATGCAAAGCATGTAATTTTATAAAATTTTCGATTTAAAATTTATTATTTTGTGTTTACTTATTATGTATTTATGTAGGTACTTCGTATTAGAAAAAGTTGTATTAACATATATTCACCTTTCTACTAATATCTTGTATTAATTTAATTACAGATAATTGTATTTTATTTTTAATGTTTAATTTATAAACTTTGTAATTATCATAACGAATTTTTTCATTGCTATCTACTGCTGATTGATTTTTTTAAACTTGCAGCGGTAGCGCAAACCACTAGGGTGGCCAATATTAAAATTAAACGCATTTCTATTCCGAACGATTTAAGTGATACCGCGTTGGTAGTAAAACTGAATTAATTTTATCATGCGCACTAAAATTTATAGTATTTTTCTTTAAAAACTCATGTCATGTTAGTTTCATAATCTTAACAATAAAAAAAGCTTTTGATTATCTTCAATTTGTTTGCAATATACAAAAGATATATTAATTTATTGCAGTTAATTAATATAAACAGTAGAGTGGGTAGATTTATATATTTTACCATCGATTTTTCAATAGCTTTTAGCATGAGGAAAAAAAGTTCCACTACGACATATCAAAAAAATAATTTTCGAGGCGCCCAAATATAATTTTTTTTACTTTTCCTCAACTTTTATTTTAAAGGTAAAATGATGGCGATATAATTATTTCGAAAATTTTTTTTTATTTTTTTGGGTTTATAGACTAGTTTTTGTCGACGAAATGTTTTTTTTTTCGATTTTTTACTCTTTTTTGTTATTTTTAAGGCTCCAAACCAATTTGTCTCCAGTATCAATTTCTAAGTATCTCATTTCTAAGGAAATTCGCATATTGAAGGCGATGGTGATATCAGTTTTCCTAAAAAAACCAAATTGAGTTCTTTCCATTTTTCATAAGCGAGACACAATTTCAGCATTTATTTGGTAAATAAAATCCATTTTTAATATTGCTTCTTACAAAAGTCGTCATCATGATAAGCGTCACTCAAAATTATTTCTATCATTTAACTGTTGTCAGCATAAATTTTATGTAACTACACCATTAATACTCAATTAAAGTTTTTGTTTGAATCTTTATTTCAATTATTTTTCATGAAATTGAATTATTTATTAATGACCATTTAAATTATTTATTAATGAAAATGACACTTTTGCTATTATTTGCCGATAGAAAAACCAAATGTGTGAAAAATATGGGAATTTATTTTAAATTCAGATATTTCCTTGCAAATCTTGCTTGGGTTCCATTCGACACATTTTATTTCGGCTAACTAACGTAGTCGCCATGATCCCTTCGCGGTTTTTTCTCAATTAACGAAATGAAGATCCACCGCTAGACGATCCGAAGATTCCATGTCATATTCAAGATACTTTTATTTAACATACCTACAAAAAAAACCTTAAAAATTAACGCTTTAAAAAAAGATCGATTTTTCTACAAAAACTCGTTCAAAACCATAAAAATAAAAGTTGAGAAAAAGTTAAAAAAAGAGAAATTTGGGCGCCTCGAAAATGATTTTTTGATATGTCGTAGTGGAACTTTTTTTTCGTCATACCAAAAGCTATCAAAAAATTTATGGTACAATATCGACAAATTTTCGTCCTTACAAATAAACAGCCATTTGATTAGTATTTCACTTGCAAATACCCCAATTCTTCTGCTTCTTTAATCAAAGCCAACATCCCAGTCATAGTTTCTTCACAATTTGGTATTATATGAGCAGGCGGCAAAATAAAACCATAGTTTCCAGTATCACGCATTTCAACGGTATATGTTATTTTAATGTCCACTTCATTGTAAGCATATTCAATAGTAGCCCCGGATGCCAAGTCTAAAATTATAGAAAATAGAATATTGTAAAACACTGCTTTCAAAAAATATATTTTTCTTTCATAACACCTGACCTAGAGACAAATTCTTAAAAATTTGATAATACGATTCTTGTTCTAATCTATTAGAATTACAAAAAATCTGTTTAACTTTCAAAGTATAGCTACTTTATTCTTTTTTGTCACACAATGATATCAAATTATAAGGAAGTTAACAAGAGATGCATTTACTTAAAAAAATTACAAAAAAAAAAAAAAAAAAAAACGCCATTTTAGTTTTTTAGATATGTTATATATATTAAATAGACCTTTCTAAAAAAAAATTTTTTAGAAAAACACTTGGCCTTTGAAGTGTTTTCCCAGTTTAAAGTTTTATTTTTGCCAAAAAAAATTTTGAGTGTAATAGAAAATTTCTACAGTGTATGTTTTCGAAAGCTGTTTTATATATCTTTCTAATGGCATCAAGATCTTTGAAATCGGTTGAGCCATTCCGTAGTAATCGCTGCTTAAAAGTACCTATTACCGTCATTTTTCAAATATTTTCGATTCCTTGCCACGCCCAGAATTTTTCGAAAATGCAATTTTTAAAAATGAGATTGTGTTTGTATATGTAAAATGTAGCTGTATGCGAAATTTCATCAAAATCTAAGAGAGTCGGTTCAAAATGTGAAATGAAATTCATCATATTGGAAAAATTATAATTCGAGTTTGTATTTGGAGCGACTCATTTCCATTTCCGACTTAAATCGAATTGAAATTTTTTGGAATGAGCCTGGAGGAAAATCAATGAAAATTTTAAAAATTTCAACACAAAAATGTATTTAACGAAAACACCAACCTTGGACCCATTTTAATTTGTGTTTGCATAAATAAAATTTTTTTGCATATCAAATTTTTGAGTGCTCGCCATTTTTTTGTTTCTAATCCTAAAAGAAAGAAAGAATCATAAAATACTAAAAAAAACATTATTACATGTATGGGTTTATCTCCAATATATCCCATTTGAAATTAAATATTCCAAATTTTGTCCGACTCAGGTCCAGTTTTTTTGCAAAGAGCGGATGATATCGGGGCCAAATTTCTTTTTTAAATATTGGTTACTTAACTAAATAAATTCTTGATTAAATAAAAAAAAAATGTATGCATTATCTTGTTCCCCTCAAACAATACATTCGTTTTAAATTATAAATAATAAACAAAACATAATTTTTTTGCAATTTTTTTACGAAAAGCAGATAAATAATTTTCTTTCCGAACATACAAAGTGTGCATACTATTCTAAAATGTTTTTTATATATAAAAGCTAGTTGTATTAAAAAAACTTTTCGATTGGTGTTTACTTTTACCCACATCCGCTTCTTATATTACAAGATTTTGAAGGTAAATATCAATTTCAACCCACTGTTAAAAATTGTACACACCTGCAATTACGTAGCGGAAGCAGTTGAGTAAGTATCTTTAAATCCTCTATTTAAATGTAGGACATGACAGCAAAAAACCTAAAGAATACAATTTTGGTATACTTTTTTTTAATTTTGGAAATTGTGAGACTGCTTACAGCAAATCCCAAATTCGGATATAAATTTCACATGTTGAATTAAAATCTATTTAAGTCCAAAAAATCATTGGATTATGTCTAGTTATAAATATTTTATTGAATGTGAAAATGTACATTTTAACAAAACTCAAACTTGGACCTTTCTATTAGGATTACCCAAGTTTTGTTTCTATCAAGAGTGCTAAATGGTAATTTGGTTTCCAACGATACCCTTATGTGATTTGTTTATAAATCCCTTAACAGCAAATCTTCAAAAGTTAATTCTTATGCAATTACAAATATAATAAAAATCCCAGCAAAACATTTGTAATGGTGCGATAAAGTAATGCATTACCTTGTAATGTGTACTCCTTACCTGTATCATTATTTCCAACAAGTAGTAATGAGTTACTTATAGTTGGTTACATATAATGCATTATATTGTAATGTATACTCCTTTATTCAACATTATTTTAAAACCTAAAGTAAAGAGTTACCGATAATTGAACACTCATGGATTACCTTTGCACTGATAACCTCATTACATTTTACATTGCCTTCACAACATAAAATAATGAAAATCTATATATAGACACATTACTTTGTGATTTTTTTTAAGCTTGGGGGTAAGGTGTATATTTTTGATATCACGAACGAAAACACGAAGCACAACAACTCATTTACATTTGAAGTCATAAATATTATATGTTTCGATAGCTCAGTTAATAGAGTTCTCGCCAAACTGATTTTTAATTACCAGAGACCCCAGTTTCGAATTCCAACATGAACAGGTTATTTATTTGCATTTTTTTTTTTTTTTTTATTAAAAATCTGTTTATATACAAATTTCTTTTTTCCCCACCATGTTACCATATATGTAACAAGTTACTTTACCCCCTACAAGGTAATGAGTCCACCCATTACTTTAAGGCTCATCGCCTGTTAAAATTCTCATCAGCGAAGTAAGGGTAATGGAATGCGTCAAGCCCTATGGCAATACATTACTTTACCCATTATTTGGTTAATGTGTGGTTTTGCTTGGAATGAATTAAAATTTTATATGCAAAAGTTCCCTAGTTTGGGTGCTAATTTGCCACCTCAGGGTGTTTTGAAGGTTCAAACTTAAGCTCCAACTCTTCCAAATTTCATTGAAATCGTAATACTAAGTAAAACATTGCCGAATTATTTCCAAAAACGTTGTAATATATCCCACTGTGATATGTCCCACCTACAATATCGGTCAAAGTTTACTTACGGACTCCGAAGAGAGTTCACATAGTTTTTAGTAATTTTTTTTATTAAGTTTCTGCTGATTGTACGTTATACTAGTAGCAGCTATATAACATTGTTCATACAGAATTGATCCATCATTACAAAATAGATAAGAATTCACAATTTTTGTGATTCTAAATGGACATATACTCGATACATGCCTGTTGATATTTGAAAAAATTAACTTTGCTGCTAATGGGGTCAAATTATTTAGTCGAAAATGTTGCCACTCTAACTCGATGAAATATAAATTTTAGTTTTTCTTTTCTGTGTGGCTTAAACCTTTTCTTACATATTTTATTCGCTAATTTTTATTCACTGATTTGATAGAATGCATTTAGAGATATCTTCTTCTCATCTACTCATGTTTTTTTATATTTTTTGAAAATCAAGCAATCTAAACAAACTAAAGGGTCCGCCAAATAACTTTTTTTTTTTTGAACTCCTGAACCAATTGTATGGCGTCATACCAAGGTCTTTCTGCAAAAGTCGTCTCACTGATGTCTTCGAAATCTTCAATTGTTGAGAACAACGGTGAATTGATGTTGATGGCGCTTCCACGCACACTTTCTGCCACAGCAGCAATATTCTCGTGTGTACGCACTGTTTTTGGCTTTTCACGCTTTGGTTTATCGATGAGGATGCCAGTTTCTTTCACTTTTTTTCACAAGATAACGATTCATACGGACCATATTCGTTCAGCGGAAGGATTAAACTAATTATCTGTCAAAATCAGACATGAGCTAAGTGTTACCATTCACGAAATAAGCAATAGTTGAAAAAAAAAACGTTAAATGGCGGACCCTTTATTTGCAATGATATATTCAGATTTTTTTAGATTTTTAATAGATTGACAAGGTCGTGCATTCTAGACTTTGAAATCTAAATAGCTATGTAATTTGTTTCAAAATATTTTTTTTTTAATAAATCGCCAATATAAAAGAAAAACAGTTTATGTCGATAAGTTTTTACACTCGGAGACCCTTCTCTGCATGATATTAATGAATTTTAGCATAGAAGCCATGAAATTTCACCTGAATGCAAGTTTTCATAAAATTTTATGAAAAATATTATTTTATATATAAAAATTTCCATTCACTCAGTGAAGAGGTTTCATTAAAAAAAACTAGTTTCATAAACTTTCATAAATTCTAAGACATTTTTAGTTTACCTTTGTGAAGAAAAGTTTCATTGGTTTACTGAAAATTTTTATTATTTTTTGTCCACTAAATTCTCTCTGCAAAAAAATTGAAACTGATACAGATTCTGGAATGGTTTTACATTCACACACAAAAAAAAACTCGGGGAATATTCTCGAAGTGCTCAGTAATCATACTTAAGTTTTAGTAAAATAATTAAAAGTTTTTGTAAAATATATTACAAGCCTAAAAGATATTTCTAAAAAAAATGCATATATTTTTACAAAAAACTTGATAAAACATATGCATTAACTTATGTAGTTGTATAATTACTAAGCACAATGATCATATGCCCCAGGTTTTTCTGCGTGTTTTCAACCTTTCAAAAAAAAAACTACTTAAATTGATTTGCGGGTAATGTACTCCACATTATCTTCCGAGTTTGAGCATGTAGACTTTTTGGGTATCTAAGCTTTTCGTATATACCTTTTTTTTGCAATAAAGCTAATGCATTTTTATTATGAACACAGTTCGACAAGGAAATCAAGTTATATTTTAACATCGACTTTGTAAATTTATCGTCAATACTTTGACGGTAAACTACAAAAATTAAATAAGTATTCCACATTATCCAAACTTACTCCATGTTCCAAAAAACAACGTACATTTTTGTAGCTTTGTAAGTAATGTCTATTACGTAGGGTATCACACAAAGTGTGTGCAAAATTATTGTCAAAATAACGACATCTTTCGTAAAAATAACTAAATTTTGTTCTTTTTACAAGTTGTTTTGGCATTTTCATATAATTTTATCATGAATTATTATGAGTGTGTTATGGAGGTGTAATGTCAAAAGAAGTTTTTTTTTGACAATACACTCATGGAACTTCTGCTTTAAAAAGATGTAGTTGTTTAGGTTGTAATACAGTTTCTTTATTTTATTGCAAATGTTAGTCATTTGTAGAAAAAAATTAAATTTTTTACTAACCTTATAATTTATTTAAAAAGCAAACCACATCAAATGGACGGTTTTATGAATTTACCAGGGACCGGTAACGGGTATCAGTGATATCAAAAAGTTCCTTTATAACAGTTATTTTGTGGCTTAAAAATAAAACAAGCATAAAAAAACAGTTATTTTTCAACCGTACAAATAGAAGATCGGATGAAACTCTTAAGAATAGAGTTTTATTTCGCCTTCATTAAATAAAACTCTTTGAGGAGTTTTATTTTTTCCGTATAAAATAAAACTCATTTGCAGAGTTTTATTTTTAAACTCATTTGAGGAGTTTTAATAAAAATAAAACTCATTTTATGTTAAATTAACATTCCAAGCTTGCCGTTTGCCCAAATCATTACAACTTTGTAAGGCAGTGTAATCTAATCACTTGCATTGCAATTGAAAAATCGTCATTAAAATGAAACATGTTGGTTTTTACATTTGTTATTGCTTGATGCCTATTATTAAATGGTTGTTGTTTTATTTCTTATATATGTAGGTACGGAACAAGAAAGCGAAGGAAGGTAAGTGAGTGATAATAAGGATGAAAAAAAGCTTTCTATGAAATCGACAATTTTTCTCCAAGGCCCTTATCGATTGATAAACCTTTTTTTTGATTTCTGGAATGCTAAAGAACACAATATCCGTACTGTATACATTGGCAAAAACTATACAGTGTTTACCTGCAACCCAGGTAAGCGTGGAAAGAGCATTCTCTGCCCTTAAATTGGTATTGAGCGACCTGCGTTCAAATCTTTCCGCAGAAAATTAGAAAAAGTTATGTTCGTTAAAGTAAATAAATAAATTACTACACACATTATAGCAATAACGTCAATAAAAAAGAAGAAAATAAAAAACATGAGTTTTATTTAGACCGGAAAAATAAAACTCCATAAATGAGTTTCCAAAATAAAACTCCTCAAATGAGCTTTATTTTCTGACGTGAACAATAAAACTCCTCAAAAGAGTTTTATCTCAGACGGAAAAAATAAAACTCCTCAAAAGAGTTTTATTTAATGGAGGCGAAATAAAACTCTCTTCTTAAGAGTTTCATCCGATCTTTTATTTTTTCGTTGAAAAATAACTCTTAACTGTGGAGTTGAGATCGTTTCCTTAAGATCACAATAGATTCTGAAAGAGCACTTCAATACGAATCGTTTGGTATATAATAGTATATGTATCCGTTGACTCTAACATAGAGAGTTTTTGAGTTAAAGTTTTCGGGATAACTGTGTAGCTTCGGCTGTGTGGCACGTAGCGGCGTCCTGTTGAAACCAAATGTTGCCAATATCCTCCTCTTCAATTTTTGTGAACAAAAATTCGTTCAACATGGCCCGATAAAGTCCGTACGCAATTTTCGCACACATTCTGCAACATTACCATGATTTTCAAAAAATGTCGCAATATTTCCCAGCGTTGTTCAAGCGTATACACAACCATATTCGTTCAGCGGAAGGATAAAACTAATTATCTGTCAAATCAGACATGATCTAAGTGATCACGAAATAAGTACTAGTTGAAAAAAAAACGTTAGATGGCGGACCCTTTAGATAAAGCCAGGTAAGAGTTTGATTTTTACAGGTAGGTGGAGAAAGGATTAAAATACTTTAGGAAAATGTTGGTGTAAAATTGGGGGTTGGTAATTATCTGTTCAATTGTCTGCAAATTTACATATTCTAAAAAATTGAAAGAAAGAATTGAAATTGCCTCTGAAAAATTTGAGAAACGACACATCGGAAAACTTTATTGTTGGCTAATAGTGTTAGGTATTCTTTAAAGTGCAAAAGTGTAGCTGGGTAGGACCACTCACTTGGGCTACAGGTATGATCTCATGACATTACCATTAAAATACGTATTTTACAGTTTTATAAAGTACCCTTGCTTGAAATATCGATTATTTTCAAGTAAAAATGAAGAGTTTTACATGAAAGAGCATAACAAAATAATTCAATGAAAAAACCACAGAGGAATTATTTTATATCCGTGGTTAATTCATAAGTCCCAAGTATGGGAAGTCGAATAGAAAATTATATCAAATAACTTCCAAAACTTAAGTAAAGAATTTGTGAAATTTCATCGATATTGGACAATGAAATCGGGGGTCAGGCATTAATAGGTTAATCACGAGCTAGTGCAAAGCAATGGGCCTTAGCATTTGCGCCCCACGGAATAATTTTTATAACCGTAAAAATAACCTAAAATATTTAAAAAATTTGTATTAAATTAATTGAAAAGACAGATATTTACACAAAACAAAACTTAAAAATTTTAAGTTTTTTGTGATTTTTTTTTTATTGTCTCCAAATATTTAGCAAATTTTCTTTATCATTTTAGCACATAAATTTGTTACATCTAATTTACTCATATTTAGCTTAAATATAGCAACGTTTTTGTAGATTGAACAGATTTGATTTTGATATTCTTATCTTACTAATATTTAGCAAAACAAATCTGTAAATTTTGAAGTTTTTTCTGCCATATAATTTTTAACTAATTTTTAGTAGTTTTGCTAAAATGTTTACTAATTTGTTTGTTTTAGTGTATCTTTTGTTTAGTGTAAATTTGTGCGAAAGCGTACTTACTAATTTTAAATGCTAAATGAAACAATTTTTATATTCATATCTTATAACTTAAGATATGAATGAATCCTAAATTATTACACAAAAGCTCTGGTATTGCCCAATTCCGAACATACTTAGAGAGTGGTGTTTTGAAACTGATACGGTGACATGTTCTTTGAAATAAGTTTTGGGACCTTATCTTTTTTTCTATGTCCCGTTCTGTTGTATTAGTTTAGTGATCTGTTCCTTAGTGTGAGTCATGTGTCAACCTAACAAAGCGCATTCCGCACTCCTTTAAAAAAAAACCGATCAGAGAACCCCTTCACAGTCACAATAGATGAGCCACGCGATATGTCCTGTGACAGTTACTTTTCTGCAGGATACTTACACATACTTCCTGATGATGTACCATATGTATATGGAGTCTTGTAAGGTAAAGCTTTTACAGCATCAGCATACGCTTTAGCGACCTGCATAAGATCGTCATAATTTGGAGGTACCTCTACCAAGGTATGACCCCAAGGAGATAATAAAACTTGACTATAACTATGAAAAGCCAGAGAATATTGAATTTCTCTTTATTCGCTTGCAAATAATCAGCTAACCCCTTAATTTCGGGCTCTGAAAATGGATTAGGTCCAGCATAATCATAATCACATGGATCATCTGAAGCACCACCATTAACCATCCAATAGGAATCATAATTACGATTACCATCGGTGCCAATGCAATCGGAGTGTTTAACCGGTTGACGAGTTTTGCGCCACATACGATCCTAAAAATTTAAATTTTATTAAATTGGTGAACATGGGAATTAAAACCAATTTACCTTTTCATGTGAATAAACAAAACCATCCACATTCAATACGGGTACAATATACCAATCATAGTTTTCAGCCAATTTCCGCACTTCATTGTTATCAGATGACAATAGTTCATTAATTAACCATGTTGCAGTAGGCAGATGTAATCCATTCTCGTGCATGTATATTTGATTCAATAAATATACCAGGATTACCCGATTTATAAGAAATTTAATACCTCTTATTGTACGACCTTCAAACGATTTACCAACAATAAATTCTTCAGTAATATTAGGATACTTGGAGAAAGTTCCGTCTAAAAATTTCTCAATTTTTCTAAATTATTATAACGAGTCCAGCTAAATTCGGAATCATTATCTAGTACATCGTGTATCGACTGCGTTCTTCAACAATTAAACTGGTAATTAAAAATAATAAAATTAGCTGTTTGGAATATAGGAATAATTCTTACCTTTGCAGATTTGAAATCATTTCATAATTTCTGATACCATGAGAAAGAGTTAAATTTTGAAAAATCTATTTTGTTGTACTGGATTGAGCATTAAATCAATATGTTTTAGATCTTCATGCCATATAGAAACTAGAAAATTGTTAATATTTTTTATCATTATGCTCACGTACACAGAAAAAACTAAAAACTGGTTTCAATAAAAAAATTATTGAATCAATTAATATTTAAATTGATTTTGCACCTACCGCTGCGATGATAATATTAATTAACACCTTTATTGAAAATTGAAACAAAAAAAAGCTATAAATAACTATCTACAAAAAAAAAATTATGATACTCAAAAATAAGTGTGTGAACGACACGTTTGTACG
>JAEKOY010000196.1:0-33856 GCA_021234595.1 Delia radicum | reverse complement strand
TACCTAGACATTGTACCGTGCCGGCGATTTTTTTTTAAATTGGTGGTGATTAGGGATTAGGAATTCTGTAGTTGTATCTGGTAATACCGTAGTATTCGTTCGGAGATAGTCAAATACAACCCTGTAGTTGAATGTTGCCATATTTTCTCTAAAGGGTTTTCAACTGGTCTGAAGTAGGCTGCAGTTGATTGCATTTTAAAGATGGAGGCCCTGTGTACGAAGGTTGGCGAGGTTCAATTCGTTTTGGACAAGCACCCGAACGAGTAAGTTGGTTGAGAAAGAAAACGGCCATTACCGGCTTCCATCTTGTTTTTCTTTAAATTTTCGGAAAGGAATTTCGCTTGAGTGTAGTTTGGAAAGGCGTACACCGCATAACATCGGGTAAAATTGCAATAGGCAAAACAATTGCATTAATTTCATGATTGTGGGCCGCCATCTTGGCGAATGCGCAACAAGAAGTTTTTTTTAAAAAAAGAGCAGGATCTTTTAAAATTGTTAACCACAAGGAAAGATTCGCAGTGTATGATCGCCACGTTTATGAAATTAACCGAGGTAAATATATGTTGAAACCCGTAATTTTTAAACTACGTCGTCAAACAACGCGTGACCGGTCAAGCCACGTGAAACGGCAAAGGTACAACAATCACGTGTCTTAAGTCGTACATTTTTTTTGGCTATCGATGAAACAACATTGATTCTCAAGGTGGATCCGTAATTATTGAGGCTAGCGCCGAAAGAAAACCACACCGTACCAAAAGAAAAAAATAAATACGATTTTTACATAACATTTAAAAAGAACAACATTTTTATTTTCACATCACTCGACTACACGTTTAATCAGTACCCCAAGTGTAAAATTTCGTTTGGGGCAGACCAACAATACTGGAATCTTCGACAGAAGTGTCTCAGCCAACATCCTAATTACTAGGCCAAGCGTACAGCAAGTTTGTACCTAAAACGAAATACAAAATACCTCAACATTAACTAACGATTTTTGGTCAGCAAGTTTGATTTTGTGGCGAAAATTTACCTCGTCTGAATGTGAACAGTTACCGGTTAAACGTATACCAGGCAACCAGTTTTAACGAACACCGTATGCAAGAAAATTAACGATTGGATTACTGCGCCGCTCCAGAAACGTTTAACAACCACCAGCAGTAATCACCCAACAAGGTCTTGTTACTAAACAGCAAACGAATCGCGTTAGACTTGCCAGCCTAGCTAACGATAATCAGTTCCATGCCAACTAGAAAGTTAAGGGGTGGTTTTGGTTATCATCTTGAGAAAAATTAAGAAACACACACAACAGCATCAATCTTACAAAATCTGTCACTTCTTGTTGAATGTGCCTGAAGTCCATGCCAACTGGAAAGTTAAGGGGTGGTTTTGTTCGTCATCTGTAACAATTTAACACACATACACAACAGCAGCTTCTTACAAAATTAGCCAAATCTTATTGGATTCGCCGTATCATAAAATTGAACACAACTGGAAAGTTAAGGGGTGGATCTGGTCGTGATCATCGTCGTAGAGCTATAACCAGCAACACTAACGTACAACGAAGAAAAATTTAACTTTTTACGCAGCAGCTCTGTCAGCAGAAATAATTTTATTACAATAAAACAGCTGGTAGTACACATAGATGACAAAGGCTACGATTTACCATCAAACAACGATAGACATCAAACGACAGATAAGTACTGGTAGTGTTGTTGAATTAATATCGTCAACTTAGATATTTTTATTATATTAGTCATTTTAATATTTACCATTTTTTTCTGGTCGGTTTAACTTTAAAAAGTAACTTGTTTAACACAAGGATCGTAATCATTTAGTATACTTGTTTGATATATAGAGCAATTTTTAATATTTCTAAAATAGTTGATCGGTTATTGATAATAAGTGGTAAACCTTACATACACGTCGTTTTTTTTAACCTTAAAGAGTGAAATAATAAATTAATGTGTTCGGGCCGTCAGATTAATTGTTAAATAAATCGGTTTGTTTCGGTACCCAAGTCGGAGTGCGATTTTTAAAATTTATTTTAAAATTTAATAATTTTTATTTTTATATAATACGGTAATGTTTTAAAGCACATAACCTCACTTCACCTATTTGTCGTTGCTACTTTTGATTGTGTAAAACCCGGTGATGAACGCGTTGGTTAACTAAATTAGATGATAAACTAAAAGCTATGAATAATCTATTATTGACATATAATCGAACGTTTAGATCACACGGGAAATTTTAAAAGTTAAAACTGCCAGAAAAGTGTTATACAACTTTGTGATTATATAGAACTTGTATGTACCAAGTTAAATTAGGGTGAAACGTAGAAAAAAAAAAACTATAATCGCTCAATTGAATTCCGAGTTGGAATAGTATTTTAAGTATTTCTATAAGAATTTCGGAGTTTTTTATATAATCGGTCGATTGGTACCACATTAAACTATTTGGATTTTGCAATTCATGAATTTTGTTCGGGCTATAAAACTATATCGGAGGGTTGAAAGGTGCGTTTGGAGAAAAGCTTTGATAGACTTTCTTTTGGATATGACTTTATATAATCCAAAGGCACATATCTGACCTCGGATTGTTTCTAAGTCGAATCATGATTTTATGAAAATACATTTTTATGTACAATTTAGATTTACGTGGGAAACCAATGACATAGAACTAAATTTTTTTTATTTTTGAAAATTAAGTTACAACCCAGTGTATATTTTGAAAATCGAATTAACAATTGAAGTTGAACTATAGATTGTAGAGGGGCAAGGAAGAAAATAAATAGTTCATCCTTGATAAATTCAAGTTTTTTTCTTTTGTAAATTATATATATAAGTCGTAACGTTATTTCGAATTTATAAATAGGATCTTGTAACCTTATAGTTTTAATGCGGATCGAAGTTTTAGTTTGGTTTGTGCCTTGTTAATCTCAACATGAAAGTTGCTGACCCCAAAAAACGATAGCGCTATTGTAGGGAGTTTTTAATTTAATAGAATACGGAATGTATTCCGCTTGAACTAAGATTTCGACACTTTATTTAACGATTTTTTTTTTATTATAATTATACTAAGACACTAAGGTTTGCATTAAGCAGCATTATTATTTCCCAAATAACTTAACTAATCGATAAGTTGCTTAAGTCAAAATTACTTTAAGCCATTATTTAATGAATTGCCCTATGGTAAATAAAATTGTATTGATCTCTGAACTTATAATTCTAAATTGAGTGTTTTTGTGGAACAATGACTGAGTAAGAAGAGAAGAAGGTAGGTATTGGTTCGTGAGCGAATGTTAGGGGTAACCAATGATTTTTAGGCTTTTTGCGTTACCATGGCTAAGGTCCATTTTGAGACTGAGGGAGGGTAGCCTGTAGATAGAAAACATCACTATCTACTTATTCGCAATTACAACGTGATTCGTTTCGTTCGTGGCCCTTTATTGTTTTTGATTGTGGATTAGGTACACTGGTACAACATTACTTCGTCCATCCATTTGTGCTTGCAACGAACACCAGCCCAAGCCCGACGAGCCATAGCCGCGCGAAAGAGTCCGTTACCAGTGTGGCAAGTACAAATGGTGGCAACTCTCGTATGAGGGTTGAAACGCGACAGTTTTTGGCGCCCAACGTGGGGCCCGAACGGGAAAAAAAAAAAAATCTTATCGAAAATTAAAAAAATTATGTAGTTGGCAGTGAGGGATCTTAATAGTCGGTAGAGTTCAGTTATTTGGAGTACGTGGAAATTTTGTCCATTAAGTATGGGTTTTTAGTTTTGTTAGTCACGGTCGTAAATATTACAGTCAGTCCGGTTGCAACAAAGTTAACTTAACCGCCGAGTTTTAATTTTACGTAAGTCTTAGGGATCTATGAGATCAGATGCCCTAATCGCGACGTATAACGAGGAACGTGTTTTTTTTCCGGATCCATTGTAAGATCACTCGGAAATAGATTATTTCGTGAGTTAGCGACTCTGGAGTCCGTTGATGTTGGATAACTTCTGATTAACTTTACGATGCCGATGAACAGTACTCGATGGTAACGAAATTTTCGTAAAACGTCAAGTTGTAATTGTAATAATTTATATAACATTTTAGTCACGAACCAATGCCTTCTTTAACTATGTATTTAACTACAACAACAAATTTTGATTGACTATTTAACTTTTGAGTTCTATTATAAATGAATTTACGATTTTGGTAAAGCATAGGGAAAGGATATAAATGCGCACTGGCAGGATAATTTTTGCAGATTTTTAGTGGGGTATATGTACGATAACCATTTGTAAACATTTACTTTTTTTTATTTTATAGTTTTTCTTACGTTAAGTAAGTAGCTCAACTTGAGGGGTTAGCCCGAGTTTTAATTGTTTTTTTGCTGCTTTAGATAAAAGCCTAAAGTAATCGATAATATTAATATATTCAAAATAGTGGCTGATTTGGAAAGTTTTTGTAAAACACTCTTTTACATATCAACTTACATTTTTTTTTAACGACGACAACGATTTATATACTTGATTGTGCTGACGGAAAAAGGTGTAATTGGCTTCGTCGGTTATCGAATAAACTTGTGGATATTAGAGCCGAATCTTTTGACCATTCGCTGGATATTTAAAATTCTTGGTGGTAACCGTTGTTTATATATAGGCTCAGAGCTTTGCGGTTGTGATTTGGTTTTGTTGAGGTTTTTGTAATCTTTTCATAATATAAAACGTTTTGAGAATGCCTCCAACGCTACCAAGGGGTACAGACCCAGCAGGAAGTGGTTCGGGAGCCATTCCAAAAACGGCGAATCGAGATGAGACAGTGGTAGAAATGGAAGAGGAGGAGGAGGAGTTAGGTGCAAGTGGAGGTATTCTCTCGGGGCACAGCACAATAGTTACCCCGCCATTCAGTAGCATGAGTGCTATAGGAGTGGTGGAGGCGTTTCGTCAAGGTGGAGTTCCATTAAGACCACCAGCGCGAAACAATCAGCAGGCTAACGTTGCGAGGGCGGTGACTCATGATGATTTAAAAAACTTTGAAGATCGATTACTGGACCTGATGCCCAGGGTGATACAGCGAAGCCTCGGTGACAACTCGCGACCTCCATCAAACTTCTCTCAACAACAGAACTGGACTTTTCCTGATTTTTCACAACCACCACCCCAGGTTCAAACACAACGGCATAGGCAGCATTTGCAGACAACGGGCAATGGTAATGCAGATATACCTTATCGGGCAGATGTCTCGGGTCAAGGGACACCAATGGCTCCAAATAATAGGGGGCGCTCAACACCCGGACTTCGCGTCGATAAATGGGGGATTACGTTTGATGGAACGAATAAAACCACAAGTATAGAAGATTTTTGTTTTTAGGGTGGAGACTCTTCAGGCAGGTTTTGGGTGTAGTTGGGAGGAAATAGCTAGTTCTTTTCATCTTTTGTTGCGCGGTCCTGCGTTCGATTGGTTCTGGGACCATCGCCGTCTAAATGGTGTATCGAAATGGAAAGAGTTTAAACAGGTCTTGATAGAAAAGTTTCATCGATATGAAACCGATTTCGATATTCAGAGAAAACTACTCGATAGGCGACAACAGAGTCAGGAATCGTTCGACGACTTTTATAATTCGGTGATAAAGCTTCGAAATCAAATGAGAAGTCCTATCAGCGAGCGAGATCTGGTAAGCATCATGAAAGGGAACTTAAAGGCACCAATGGCACAGCTATTATTTTCAATTCAACTAAACGGATTGTCGCAATTTGCAAAAGAGTGTCGAAGGGCGGAGAACCTGTTGAACAACCAGCGGCAGTTCAGCACTAGATATCCGGTAAGGCAAATTAGCGAGTTAGAACACGTTGACCCAATTATAGAAGATAGCTTGGAAATCGATGCCATTGCAGCAGTAAGAAAACTTACTTGCTGGAATTGTAAAGTGGATGGCCATACCTTCATGGATTGCCCAGATGAGAAAATTAGGCTTTTTTGTTACAGGTGTGGAAGAGAAAATACGGTGACTCCACGATGTCCAGCATGTCAGGGAAACCGGACAGTGAACGTGTCTCGTACGGGGATGGAGACTCGTTCAGTGGACCAGTACCCCCAAATAAACCAACAACAGTAAAAATTTTACAGAAAACAACCACACTTGCTACGACAACAACAACACTTGCTACGACAACAACAACACTTGCTACGACAACAGCATCAGATTTAGCAACAAAAACTTCTACAGTAACCGCACTGGTAGCACCAAAGGTAACAATTTTGAAAAACAACAAGTTAGATGTGCCTTCAGTATCAATTCGTCCTTTGAAGCCATTGCATGTGCGGATGAAGGAGTACCAAGAAGCACGCAACCGAATCTTTGGTCCATCAGAGAGAATTGTAAAGACCCGTCAGAGGCACAAAAATAGAAAACAAATTCGTTTTGAAATTTCATCGGCCAGTATTTACGAGGGTTCAGATTCGAGGATTTACACTACGATTGAAGTGAACGGTCATCCAATAGAAGGTTTATTAGATAGTGGAGCTAGGGTGACATGCCTTGGTAAAGACTGTCTTGACTTTGTCGAAAAGGCTCAGTTGACAATTTATCCTTATAGGGGACAAATAGGAGTAGCTGATGGTCACTTAAACGCTATAATAGGTCGTGTTAGGGCGGTTATCTCTTTTAATAAAATTTCAAAACCAGTGTATTTCTACCTGGTGCCGACTCTTAAATTAAATCTTTACTTGGGATATGACTTTATGAAAATGTTTAATTTGATTAAGTTCAGTATTGACGGCTTGTCAATTCATGGAGTGACACTCGAGGACAATATCGATGAAACGTTTCCCCGAATGCATTCTTTGGATAGTGGGCGGCAGAAAATTCTTGAAGATGCTATAGATATGTTTCCATGTTTCACTCGAAGGGGTTTAGGTAAGACTTTGCTAGAGACTCACTCCATTGATACTGGTGAGGCAGTTCCGGTCAAGGAGAAGCACTACCCAGTTTCACCCGCAGTGCAAAAAACTGATGTATGGGGAACTGGATAGGATGCTGTCACTAGGAGTCATTGAGCCGAGCGAGAGTCCATGGAACAATAGAGTTACCTTTGTCCAGAAGGGAGAAAAAGTGAGGATATGCTTGGATGCGCGTCGGCTCAATGAACTCACGGTGAAAGACGCCTATCCACTTCCCCATATTGAAGGGCTTCTTAGCCGGTTGGGTGATACACATTACATTTCCAGCATAGATCTTAAAGACGCGTTTTGGCAGATACCACTGGCAGAACAAAGTCGTGAAAAGACAGCCTTTACCGTGCCTGGAAGACCCTTGTATCACTTCACGGTCATGCCTTTTGGGTTGTGCAACGCAGCCCAGAGGTTATGCCGTTTAATGGACAAGGTGATTCCAGCACGGTTAAGGGAAAGGGTTTTTGTCTACCTGGATGATCTGCTGGTGGTATCGTCAGAATTTGCGGAACACGTCCTTTTGCTAAAAGAGGTGGCTTCGTGCCTTGACAGAGCTGGTCTCACCATCAATGTAGGGAAATCCAAATTTTGCTGTAGGGAGTTAAAGTATCTCGGCTATATCGTGGGTGATGGTCTTTTAAAACCAGATCCCGAGAAAATTCTGGCTATCGTTAATTTTTCATATCCCGTTACACCAAAACAAGTTCGAAGCTTCATGGGGACCACAGGTTGGTATCGGAGATTCATTCTCGATTATGCTACCATAACGGCACCTATATGCGAGACGCTGAAAAAGGGGAAAAAGTTCGTATTTACAGATGAAGCTAAAGAGGCGTTTGATAAATTGAAGAGTTGTCTCACAGCCAGTCCAGTGTTGACACATCCGGATTTCAATAGGAAATTTTTCATCCAGTGTGACGCGTCGGACGTAGGCCTGGGCGCGGTATTATTTCAAGAAGACGATAGCGGTGGCGAGCACCCAATTGCTTACTTCTCGAAGAAGCTGACATCAGCTCAAAAAATTATTCAGTAACAGAACGCGAGTGCCTTGCGGTGGTATCGGCGGTAAAACGTTTTCGGCCGTACGTTGAGCTGATGAATTTCGTCGTGATCACAGACCACTCTAGTTTGAAGTGGCTCATGTCACAACGTGATCTAAGCGGGCGTTTAGCTCGTTGGAGTCTTCAACTACAGGTTTTTTCTTTGAAATACGACACCGCAAGGGCTCACAAAACATCGTTCCGGACACCCTATCGAGATATTCACTTGATGAAATCGAGTTGGACTCAAAGTCAATTATAGATCTTTCGGCTCCGGAGTTCCAATCCGAGGACTACAAATACCTTATTGAAACAGTGGAAAGTGATAAAGAGAGGCTGCCCGATATAAAAGTGATCGACAACTTTGTATATAAAAGGACGGTTGCGTATGACGGCGACGTAGCTCGGGAGGACCATTCGTGGAAATTATGGGTTCCGCCAGGTCTCACCGACAAAATTATTGCGTCCGCGCATGAACCTCCGAATGTCTCGCATGGGGGCATCGCGAAAACTATTCGCCGGGTAAGGGAATATTTTTATTGGCCACACATGAATGTCCAAATACGCGAGTATATAAATCGTTGCGAAACATGCAAGGAATGCAAACCCTCGAATATAGTTCTGAAACCACCAATGGGGCGTGAGCCCGATATACGGAAACCCTTTCAACGAGTGTATATAGATTTTTTAGGCCCATATGTAAGATCAAAAGGGGCAACTGTTTCATTTTCATTGTACTCGATTATTTTTCGAAATATGTCTTTTTAAAAGCCATGTCCAAGGCAAACGCGAAGAACGTTATCGACTTCTTGATACGCGAAGTGTTTTATAAATTTGGAGTGCCGGAATCCCTAGTATCAGATAACGGGCAGCAGTTTGTTAGCAGAGAATTCGCGCAAGCCATGGAAACTTTCGGGATAAACCACATTCGAACCGCAAACTACGCTCCGCAGGCGAACGCATCCGAGCGGGTAAACCAATCGGTATTAGCGGCCATACGTTCGTATTTAGATAACAATCAACAGGATTGGGACCTGCACCTGTGCGAGATTGAATGTGCTCTCAGGTCGGCCGTACACAGTGCTACGGGCGTTACTCCGTATTTCGTATTATTTGGCTCAAACATGATAACACATGCATCGGCATATAAGCTAGCACGAAGTCTGGACTTAGTGGAAGATTCCGAAAACCGAATTGAGAATCGTGGTGAATTTCTGGAATTGGTGAGAGATAGTGTTCGTCAGAACCTACACCGCAGTTACGAAAATAACGCGAAAAGGTACAATGTTAGGTGTAGGGAGACTAAGTTTCGGATCGGGCAAGAAGTTTTTCGCCGTAACTTCCAGTTATCGGACTTCTCGAAACAGATTTCGGCAAAGTTGTGCAAGAGATTTATTAAATGCCGAATTGTCAAACCTGTCGGGAATAATCTTTATGAAGTTGAAAATTTGCAAGGGAAGTCGCAGGGTGTATTTCACGCTAAGGACTTAAAATCCTAGGGCTGATTTCGGATTCGAATTGCTAAGACAATTAACTTTTATTTTTTATTGATAGTAAAGCGGGTTGAACGTTCGCTTTATCATATTAGCAAATTCTATTTGCTAATATGATAAATTTGTAAAACCGACGAAACAGGATGTGTACCGTGCCGGCGATTTTTTTTAAATTGGTGGTGATTAGGGATTAGGAATTCTGTAGTTGTATCTGGTAATACCGTAGTATTCGTTCGGAGATAGTCAAATACAACCCTGTAGTTGAATGTTGCCATATTTTCTCTAAAGGGTTTTCAACTGGTCTGAAGTAGGCTGCAGTTGATTGCATTTAAAAGATGGAGGCCCTGTGTACGAAGGTTGGCGAGGTTCAATTCTTTTTGGACAAGCACCCGAACGAGTAAGTTGGTTGAGAAAAGAAAACGGCCATTACCGGCTTCCATCTTGTTTTTCTTTAAATTTCGGAAAGGAAATTTCGCTTGAGTGTAGTTTGGAAAGGCGTACACCGCATAACATCGGGTAAATTGCAACAGCAAAACAATTGCATTAATTTCATGATTGTGGGCCGCCATCTTGGCGAATGCGCAACAAGAAGTTTTTTTTAAAAAAAGAGCAGGATCTTTTAAAATTGTTAACCACAAGGAAGATTCGCAGTGTATGATCGCCACGTTTATGAAATTAACCGAGGTAAATATATGTTGAAACCCGTAATTTTTTAACTACGTCGTCAACAACGCGTGACCGGTCAAGCCACGTGAAACGGCAAAGGTACAACAATCACGTGTCTTAAGTCGTACATTTTTTTGGCTATCGATGAAACAACATTGATTCTCAAGGTGGATCCGTAATTATTGAGGCTAGCGCCGAAAGAAAACCACACCGTACCAAAAGAAAAAAATAAATACGATTTTTACATAACATTTAAAAAGAACAACATTTTTATTTTCACATCACTCGACTACACGTTTAATCAGTACCCAAGTGTAAAATTTCGTTTGGGGCAGACCAACAATACTGGAATCTTCGACAGAAGTGTCTCAGCCAACATCCTAATTACTAGGCCAAGCGTACAGCAAGTTTGTACCTAAAACGAAATACAAAATACCTCAACATTAACTAACGATTTTTGGTCAGCAAGTTTGATTTTGTGGCGAAAATTTACCTCGTCTGAATGTGAACAGTTACCGGTTAACGTATACCAGGCAACAGTTTAACGAACACCGTATGCAAGAAAATTAACGATTGGATTACTGCGCCGCTCCAGAAACGTTTAACAACCACCAGCAGTAATCACCCAACAAGGTCTTGTTACTAAACAGCAAACGAATCGCGTTAGACTTGCCAGCCTAGCTAACGATAATCAGTCCATGCCAACTAGAAAGTTAAGGGGTGGTTTTGGTTATCATCTTGAGAAAAATTAAGAAACACACACAACAGCATCATCTTACAAAATCTGTCACTTCTTGTTGAATGTGCCTGAAGTCCATGCCAACTGGAAAGTTAAGGGGTGGTTTTGTTCGTCATCTGTAACAATTTAACACACATACACAACAGCAGCTTCTTACAAAATTAGCCAAATCTTATTGGATTCGCCGTATCATAAAATTGAACACAACTGGAAAGTTAAGGGGTGGATCTGGTCGTGATCATCGTCGTAGAGCTATAACCAGCAACACTAACGTACAACGAAGAAAAATTTAACTTTTTACGCAGCAGCTCTGTCAGCAGAAATAATTTTATTACAATAAAACAGCTGGTAGTACACATAGATGACAAAGGCTACGATTTACCATCAAACAACGATAGACATCAAACGACAGATAAGTACTGGTAGTGTTGTTGAATTAATATCGTCAACTTAGATATTTTTATTATATTAGTCATTTTAATATTTACCATTTTTTTCTGGTCGGTTTAACTTTAAAAAGTAACTTGTTTAACACAAGGATCGTATCATTTAGTATACTTGTTTGATATATAGAGCAATTTTTAATATTTCTAAAATAGTTGATCGGTTATTGATAATAAGTGGTAAACCTTACATACACGTCGTTTTTTTTAAACCTTAAAGAGTGAAATAATAAATTAATGTGTTCGGGCCGTCAGATTAATTGTTAAATAAATCGGTTGTTTCGGTACCCAAGTCGGAGTGCGATTTTAAAATTTATTTTAAAATTTAATAATTTTTATTTTTATATAATACGGTAATGTTTAAAGCACATAACCTCACTTCACCTATTTGTCGTTGCTACTTTTGATTGTGTAAAACCCGGTGATGAACGCGTTGGTTAACTAAATTAGATGATAAACTAAAAGCTATGAATAATCTATTATTGACATATAATCGAACGTTTAGATCACACGGGAAATTTTAAAAGTTAAAACTGCCAGAAAAGTGTTATACAACTTTGTGATTATATAGAACTTGTATGTACCAAGTTAAATTAGGGTGAAACGTAGAAAAAAAAACTATAATCGCTCAATTGAATTCCGAGTTGGAATAGTATTTTAAGTATTTCTATAAGAATTTCGGAGTTTTTATATAATCGGGGTCGATTGGTACCACATTAAACTATTTGGATTTTGCAATTCATGAATTTTGTTTCGGGCTATAAAACTATATCGGAGGGTTGAAAGGTGCGTTTGGAGAAAAGCTTTGATAGACTTTCTTTTGGATATGACTTTATATAATCCAAAGGCACATATCTGACCTCGGATTGTTTCTAAGTCGAATCATGATTTTATGAAAATACATTTTTATGTACAATTTAGATTTACGTGGGAAACCAATGACATAGAACTAAATTTTTTTTTATTTTTGAAAATTAAGTTACAACCCCCAGTGTATATTTTGAAAATCGAATTAACAATTGAAGTTGAACTATAGATTGTAGAGGGGCAAGGAAGAAAATAAATAGTTCATCCTTGATAAATTCAAGTTTTTTTCTTTTGTAAATTATATATATAAGTCGTAACGTTATTTCGAATTTATAAATAGGATCTTGTAACCTTATAGTTTTAATGCGGATCGAAGTTTTAGTTTGGTTTGTGCCTTGTTAATCTCAACATGAAAGTTGCTGACCCCAAAACGATAGCGCTATTGTAGGGAGTTTTTAATTTAATAGAATACGGAATGTATTCCGCTTGAACTAAGATTTCGACACTTTATTTAACGATTTTTTTTTTATTATAATTATACTAAGACACTAAGGTTTGCATTAAGCAGCATTATTATTTCCCAAATAACTTAACTAATCGATAAGTTGCTTAAGTCAAAATTACTTTAAGCCATTATTTAATGAATTGCCCTATGGTAAATAAAATTGTATTGATCTCTGAACTTATAATTCTAAATTGAGTGTTTTTGTGGAACAATGACTGAGTAAGAAGAGAAGAAGGTAGGTATTGGTTCGTGAGCGAATGTTAGGGGTAACCAATGATTTTTAGGCTTTTTGCGTTACCATGGCTAAGGTCCATTTTGAGACTGAGGGAGGGTAGCCTGTAGATAGAAAACATCACTATCTACTTATTCGCAATTACAACGTGATTCGTTTCGTTCGTGGCCCTTTATTGTTTTTGATTGTGGATTAGGTACACTGGTACAACATTACTTCGTCCATCCATTTTGTGCTTGCAACGAACACCAGCCCAAGCCCGACGAGCCATAGCCGCGCGAAAGAGTCAGTTACCAGTGTGGCAAGTACAAATGGTGGCAACTCTCGTATGAGGGTTGAAACGCGACAACATTGCAAAATACAAAATAATATATATATTTAGATATTATATCATATTTAAAAAAATATAATTTAATTTTGAACAAAATTGTATATTACCCCATGCAGAAAATTTGTCAGTCATATTTTGGATATAAAAATGTATTTATTACATTAACCCATTAATGCCCGCTACCCGAAAATGTTAACCAATTTCGTTGAAACTTTGCATATGGTAGTTTTTGGGTGTATCTAAGATATATTTTAAGTTTCAAGAAAATGGAACAACTGGTTTCTGAGATATGAGATGGTAAGTTTACTTACCAGAGGGCCGATATGTTTAGTGTTTTTGAAATAATACAAGAATTTTTTTTAAAGTGAAATTCATAATTTATTTTATAGTATTTATTAAAAATTAAAAAAAAAATCATTAAAAAACGTAAAGGGTCCGCAAAATAACTTTTTTTTTGAACTCCTAAACCAATTGGACTTTGTATGGCGTCATACCAAGGTCTTTATGCAAAATTCGTCTCAATGATGTCTCCGGAATGTTCAATTGTTGAGAACGACGGTGAGTTGATGTTGATGGCGCTTCAAGCACACTTTCTGCCACAGGAGCAATATTCTGGGGTGTACGCACTGTTTTTGGCTTTTCACGCTTTGGTTTAACGATGAGGATGCCAGTTTCTTTCCCTTTTTCACAAGATAACGAAACATACAAAACATATTCGTTCAGCGGAAGGATAAAACTAATTATCTGTCAAATCAGACATGAGCTAAGTTTTACCATTCACGAAATAAGCACTAGTTGAAAAAAAAAACGTTAGATGGCGGGCCCTTTAGTAAAATAAACATTTTAAATTAAATTGTTTTACTTTGTAAATTTTTAAAAGCTTTTTAATTTCACATTCAAAAGACGTATGAGTATGACATATCAAGCAACGTCTTTTGTATGCAGAACGTCTTATAATACAATGAACCTTTTTGCTTAGGTTTGGCAATTTTTGTTTTAAATTTGATGTAGACCTTGAAGATTGTTCGATTCTGGGCGATTCTGCACATGTAAGAAGTTCATTAACAACAGCTGCACGAAATTGTTGCTGCGATATTGGTTTTGATCCTTCAATTGTTGATGCATGCAGTTTCCATGCATTAAACACCATATTGACAAGCAAATTTATAAACAGTGGCCACCAATATATTTTGGATCGTGCAGCAATCCGATAATTAGCCAACGCGTTGTCATGTAGATCTTCTACCCCCATACACTTGTTATACTGCGCAATAGCACCAGGAACTTTTACGTTAATATGCGTTTTGGTTGCGCTTCATACGTTTAGCGTTTGTTTTTGGTTCCATGGTACCATGATTTGTAAGAACAGTAACAAGTGCATTGTCTCTCTACCGTATGGCCCATTCGTCTCATCAAAAAGAGCTACACTATCACCCTTGGCCATTTTTTCAGGCAATTGGCCTTACCAATTCTGTTACTTCAAACAGTTCCTGTTAAATACAAGTGCAGCAATTTTATAAACAATAACTTGACATTTAATTAGTTGCTAAAAGCTGCAAATTACCTGTAGCAAAAAAATTGTCTGTGCTTAGTAAACACAAAAGATGGTACGATGCACTATGGGTCAAATGACCGGTTTTTGAGGCAATAAATCATAGGAAGCAGCTAGAGCTTTAAAATTTGGTAAAGATGACTACTGTGGGTACCTAATCCGCTCTAACCACGCCCACTTCTAGTAGTTCTATTGTTTGCTATACACCCACTTACACATCCACTTTCAGTGACAGGAAAAGTAATATTAGTTGTGGGTGCGTTAATAGTAAAAAAGGCCTTTGGATAATGACAGCATTCATGCTAGAAAAATGCTAGTTAATAACATAAAATTAGCTTTTTGCTACATCTGTCTCCTCTTCAAAATCAGAAAAATTTTCATTTGCGGTAGCACTTGACGTAGTCGGCAATTGATAATCATGAATATCAGGAATCTTTAAAAGAGTAATAACTTCTCTTGGAAGCTGCAAAATTTCCTTTACTGAATGGCAGTTCTTTAAACAAATACTGGATAAAAATGGGTCAGAAGAATCAATTTCTCTGTTAAAAACATCATATATTTTTTGTTCTCTTGTGTTATCCTCTCGTGCATGCTCTATGCGATAATTTTTATAAAATTTGTTTCTCGCCTCAGAAGCATTTTCTCCATCGTTCGTTGAGCCACACCCATTAATTTCGGCTTATGGACCCATTTCTGCCAGAATTATTATTGAATCTCACTTTTTCTCTGTTATAGTAGTACTTTGTATTCAGTACTTCGAATTGGCAATTTTTTAATATGAAGTGTATATATCATTTATTGACCAAAAATTGCTTCGGACTTGAACCACAAATTGGGCACGACTGAGAAGACTTTGTTTCCGTAAACACGTTCAGGACTTTCCCATCAATTAAAGTCATAATAAGTTCATACTTTACTGATATCTTTCTACCATTTATCAAAAAATATTCTAAAGGCTCAAGATTTTTTATTTGCACATCCATTATTTGTAACCAAAATTTAAATATATATCCGTATTTTTTATTTTTACGCAATCTTAAAAGTCAAATATGAATAATTTAACGCAGTTTGGTGCAATTGGTTATACAAACACATGAAAGTTCACATCATTACCTATCTCCACATATATAGTGTTCCAACAAAATGTCCCAATAAACAAAGTACTACTCCAAGAAACACACGGTCGACAACCAAAACTACACAGAAAAGACGAAACACTTTGTCGCAACCAAATATTTACTACAACCAAATTTTAATGAAACTTATCAATAGCATATTTTTTAGCGTACCTGAATTAATATTCTCCATTATAGAAAATTTGTTTTAGATTATAATATTTTGTTAAACAATAGTTTAAATACCAGGCACTATAAAGCAGAATGTCAGAGAACAAAACAAACCAAAAAAACTACAACTTTGACAGCTTGGCTTTAAGTCATGAATTGCCGCCTGATTCTGATTTTTTATTTTTGGGTATTTGAAAATGTGTAGTACAAAATGCCATTATCCATTTTTTGAAATAGTACACTTTATAATTGCACTTTTTGCCTCAAAAACCGGTCATTTCACCCACAGTGCGATGTAAAGAAATTATCAAAGTATATGTTATGAGACAATGGAGATTTTGCAACTTCTAGCTAACTGAGAACAGTATCAGCTCCTAATCCAACGGACTTGTCATTGAATCAACCATAGCGAGTAAAAAACAAGTGTTAAGCATATATCGTTTAATAGCGCGTACATTGTTCAATAGTAAACGATTTTATTAAATCTTGTCTAATTTGCTATATGTTTCGACCCAATGGTAAGTAAAATTACCACTATGAAATTCCACCGTATTTTTAACTTTTAGTAGTAATTGCGCGAGATGATAAGTTTTTTAAGAACAGTTGTTGCTCACCACCTGATGGAGAGTTAGCGAACCTATTGCAGCTTTTTAATTTATAGCCCTGATTCATTATTTTACTTCGGTGGGGTTAAGTGCTATGGGAACACCGAAGGCGAGCGCTGCGATACATATGAGGGATAGAAAACTCATATATATTATTTTTCTAAATTGTTGTTGTCGGCACCGGGAATTGAACCCGGGACCATCTGTGTGACAGTCCAACGCACGAACCATTACACCACAATTGTTTTTATAATAAAAGTAGAGCTTGGCGAATATCTCCCCAAACGCGAAAGGATGACAAAAAATTAATATCCTTCAAATTGTTTTTTTAAAACATGTTAAGTTAAACAAAATATAGTTTTTTAAATACGTAATGTTTTATACTTCTTTAAAGTGCTGGTAAGTAAAATTACCGCCTGGGCAGTAATGGGTTAATACAATATTACAATTTATTGCCTCTATCATTTTGTATATAATTTTATACACAAAATTTAGCCCAATTTTTTTGGAGTGCTTGGGTTCTCTGAAAATGTCAATTGGTCTATGAATCTATAATTTGGTGGTATTTTGAACAAAGTGCGGCTCACACGTTTTCTCGTCGATTATGAGATTTTACCTGTCACGAAGTTGTCTAATTCCCAAAATCGTTGTATGAGTTCATTTGTTGTTGCTTCATCTTCACCATAAGCTGCGCATAACTATTGCTGAATTTCCGACATCGCTCTTTATTTTACCGCTCACTATCCAGCCTAGGTTTGTGTTTTTTTGAGCTTTGGTTACTTATTTGATAATTTAATTTTACCGGTCTTCATTAAATATTGTTAATATTCTGCTCCCAGCAGGATGTAAATTTTACTGGTATAGTTCAATTTCGGAAGAGCCAGTTGAAAATTTCCTGGTATTTTCCATGATAGAAAGTTGATGTCCTGAGCTGGTTGAGCGGGAATAATGCTAGGGAGTATGAACATGTGGTTTTGACATCAGGGTATACACCGACGGCTCAAAGATGAGTTGTGGTGTAGGCTCCGGGGTCTTCTCGGGTGAGTGTAACTTGCGGTGTTCTTTCAGGCTACCTGATCATGCTACTGTTTTCCAGGCGGAAATTCTGGCTATCAGGGAAGCCTGCAGACTCCTGTCTGAAAGGGGGGCTCGAGGGACAGTGGGCATCTTCGCCGATAGCCAAGCGGCTTTAATGTCCCTGAGCTCGTACGTCACATCCTCTGCTCTCGTTGGTCAGTGCAGGGAGGAACTGTCCAGGCTAAGCTGTCTATCCCAAGTTACTCTAGTTTGGGTACCCGGCCACAGAGACCTCTACGGTAATGAAAGGGCAGACGAATTGGCAAGGGCAGGTTCTGCTTTAAACGTCTCCACATCGGTGTCAGTCGCTGCACCGCTGGGGACTGTTAAGGGGGAAATTTTCCGGCACTATCTTCGCAGGGCGGGGGACAGGTGGTATAATTTGGATACCTGTTGGACCGCGAGACTTACGTGGCCCTACTACGACCTAGGGCGTACAAACTCTCTCCTGAGCAGGAGCAGGAGGAATGTCTCGAGGCTGACGGCTGTTCTGACCGGTCACTGGCTGATTGGTAGGCATGGCATTAGACTTGGGATTGTACGCGGTTCGCATTGTCACAGCTGCGGCATACCGGGTGAGGAGGAGACTGTGGAGCATCTTCTCTGCGATTGTCCGGCGCTGCAGAATATTCGACTCCGGATCTTGGGTGACCATATACTGGACGACCTCTCGGTAATATCACGTGTGGGATTCGGTGATCTCCTACGTTATATTAACCGAACGGGGTGGGTCAATTACTCCGGATATTAGTTCCTTACGGGTAGTGTGGTCTCTTCAAAACGGAGTCGCTTTTTGACTCTACTTGATGCTCACGAGTAGCGTGAGCTGCCACTTAAACCAATTAACCAATCAACCATGAACTAATCGAATCTTGCTTTACATCCGCTTGTCATGGATTGTAGATTAACATTAACACGTTTGTTCGTGTGCTTCGATTTTCTGCCATTTTCTGATGGTTTAATGTTGAGTTTGTTTACCAGTCTTTCCGTCACGATTTTAATTTGGGATCCGGAGTCCAAAACTGCCGTGAACTCGCCGAATTGCAAATGAATTGCTTGGATCCCGACTCTGGCTGTCGCCAATAACACGTAACTCTGCCGGGCGAAATGATGTTGTGCTGAAGCAACCGTATATTCAGCTGGAACTGTTTTCGTGACTTGGCGTGAATTAATACTTTCATAGTTATGCACCAAGGTGTTGTGTTTTTGCTGCAATGTTGAGAGGAGCATTTATTCGCGAAATGCCCTGGCTTAAGACAATTATTGCATAAATTGTTTGTCTTTAAGTGTTGCAACATTTTGTGAATAAGTTGATTTAAAAACCCTTGACATCTGTATAGAGGGTAATATATATTTTGGCAAGCACTGTATTTCGTTTCATTAGCGTATGCCCTTGTTGCTACTGTTTAGTGATTGCCTCCAAAGTTTGGAAACTGTTTTCTAAGAATTTGAGGAATTCGTCAACACTCAAATAAAAAAGTGAGTAAAGTCAGCAAAAAACTTAGCTGATTCAGCAAAAGTTTAGTCAGGAGGGTGCTTGCAAAAAAATTGCTAATGTCAGCAAAATCTTTTGCTGAAAATCAGCGAGCTGATTTTTAGCAACAAAACTAGTAGATTCAGCAAAAGTTTTGCTAACACTTAGTAGATTAGAAATTAAATAATCTTTGCTAAAAATTAATAAAATTTTTGCTGAATATTAGTAGACTGAATAAAACTCAAAAAATTTGTAGATATATTATACTTTAGTTAATTTATTTGCTGAAAATCATAAAAGATATTTTTGTGATTCTGTTTAAAATAATTTACAATACACTCAAAAAAATAGTTAGAAAGTCAGTAAAAAATTTTGCTGAGTCAGCAAAATTTTAGTCAGGAGGATGCTTGCAAAAAAGTTGCTAATGTCAGCAAAATCTTTTGCTATAAATCAGCGAGCTGATTTGTAGCAACAAAATTAGTAGATTCAGCAAAAGTTTTGCTAACACTTAGTGGATTTGAGATTAAAATACCCTTGGTAAAAATTAATAAAATTTTAGCTGAATATTAGTAGACTGAAAAAACTCAAAACATTAGTAGACAAATTATACTTTAGTTAATTTATTTGCTGAAAATCATAAAAACATATTTTTGTGATTCTTTTAAAAATAATTTGCAATTTGTTACGCAATATAAAAATGTTCATACTCCCGAATTAACGACATGAATTAATGTAATATCTAATGAAATAGAAATAATTATATATAACAGAAACAAAATTATGTTTCAACTACTTACATCAATGGCTGTCTAAATGATGCTATATTTTAAAGGAACGCAAATGCTGCAGATAATTATAGAAACGAAACGAAAAAATAACAAAATATAACATATACATACAGTGAACTCTCAAACACGTGAACTAATTTTTTAAAGGGGTGTTCGCGTTTCTGATTTTACTACAGAATTGATCCACTTAGAATAAATTATATTCCAAGTACTTCAGAACCAATCATTATGTTGATTATTTAACACAAAATACAATATGCAATGATTTTGAATATTTTTCTCCTGAAAAATCTGAAATTCAAACATACATTTTTAGAATATTTTTTTAAATATTCAGACACTTGCCTATAGAAAAATATTAATACTTTAAGAAATTTTTCGTATTAGAAAACTTTCTAATTCTGGGACTTTTTTAAGTAGACCAAATTCAGAATCTAAGACAATTTTTGCATACCCAAATTGTTGATTTTAATACGTTTTTGATATTTAACAGCTCTTAATTTCTAATACATTTACTATAAAAATAACTACTTTAGCACATTTAATTACTATAAATGCAATTAATGTTTATCCCGATGAAAATAAATTTAAATAACAAATATGCAGGTGCTTGTGCAAATTTAAATGTAACTGACACTAATAGAAAACATATGATTTTCTATTGTTGATTTACTTGAATAAACGTCACTACATTGCTAGGTCTGTCAAAAAAACAGAGTAGTATTTGGAAGATGACAAAGCCAATTGTGACAATTTTTTGTTGTTGTTTTGGTTTTTCTTTGATATTTTAAATTTTGAATCTCGCTCCTAGACGAGGACAAGAAATTCTCATTGAGTTTGTGATTTAACATAACAAATATCTCTAGAAATTCTAATAACAAAGTCCCCTGAAGATTTCCTTAGGCAGGAATGAAATCCGGATAGGGACACGCCTACATCAGATTGCTTTTCACAATTTGTTAAATAAGTTTTGGGACTTTGGCACATTTAATTACTATAAATGCAATTAATGTTTATCCCGATGAAAATAAATTTAAATAACAAATATGCAGGTGCTTGTGCAAATTTAAATGTAACTGACACTAATAGAAAACATATGATTTTCTATTGTTGATTTACTTGAATAAACGTCACTACATTGCTAGGTCTGTCAAAAAAACAGAGTAGTATTTGGAAGATGACAAAGCCAATTGTGACAATTTTTTGTTGTTGTTTTGGTTTTTCTTTGATATTTTAAATTTTGAATCTCGCTCCTAGACGAGGACAAGAAATTCTCATTGAGTTTGTGATTTAACATAACAAATATCTCTAGAAATTCTAATAACAAAGTCCCCTGAAGATTTCCTTAGGCAGGAATGAAATCCGGATAGGGACACGCCTACATCAGATTGCTTTTCACAATTTGTTAAATAAGTTTTGGGACTTTAGCACATTTAATTACTATAAATGCAATAAATGTTTATCCCGATGAAAATAAATTTAAATAACTGCTAATTCCATTTAAATTTAATTCTATACGTTTTAAAACAATTTTTATATAAAAAATTCTTAAATTCGGAGATACACGAAAATATTTAATGAGTTTTTTTGTTCACGTTAGAAAAGATGTTTACTATAAGAACGTGGTGAAATTATTATTCGGGAATTACCGAAATTACTAAAATATTGAAGAAATAGAAACATTTCTTATAAAAAAATGTGTTCACGTTTCAGAGCTATTGGACTTTGTTCACGTTTTGGAATAGTCAATGTAAAAAAAGTGTTCATGTTTCTGGATGTTCACGTTTCTGCGAGTCCACTGTACAACCCTTTTTTTGCAATAAGAAAAACGAAACATAAAAATCTAATTTAGATATGTGTCTTTGTCTTTCGCTTTAGTCTGTCTACCTGCTGTATATTTGTTTGCAATTTGACACACTAGATTATTAATCTCTATAAACATTTGGTTTACAAAAACACATTTAATCTTTATTAAATTAAAATATTTTATTTTGTCTTTTATTTAATAAATAGACAATTACTTTCACAAGCCGGCGACAACGCAAAATTTAAGTTGTTTCAATGTACAATTTTGTTTGTGTCTGAAAAACAGATACAAAAATCTTCCATGTTTGATTTTTTATATGTCTAACTAGAGTTGTACTTTTTAGTATCATTTTCCAACACTCAAAAAAAAAAAGTTTGTAAAGTCAGCAAAAAATTTTGCTGAGTCAGCAAAATTTTAGTCAGGAGCATGCTTGCAAAAAAGTTGCTAATGTCAGCAAAATCTTTCAGAACGCTGATTTTCAGCAACAAAATTTGTAGATTCAGCAAAAGTTTTACTAACACTTAGTAGATTAGAAATACAAAGCCTTGCTAAAAATTAATAAATTTTTTGCTGAATTTTAGTAGACTGAAAAAAACGCAAAAAATTTGTAGAAAAATTGAAATTAGTTAATTTATTTGCTGAAAATCATAAAACATATTTTTGTGATTCTTTTAAAAATAATTTACTATAATAACGAAATATAAAAATTTTCATTTTTCCACATTGACGACATGAATTAATTTAATATCTGAAATATATAGAAATAAATATATATAACATAACAAAAATTGTCTTTCAATTACTTACATCAATGGTTGTCTAAATGATGCTATCGCAACTGCCGAAGATAATTATAGAAACGAAAAAATAAACAAAAACAAACGAAACGAAAAAAACAACCCTTTTTGCAATAAGAAAAAGGAACCATACCTAAGATGTGTGTCTTTGTCTTTCACTTTACTCTGTCTACATTTCTGTATATGTTTGTTTGCAATTTGACCACACATATAAACATTTAGTTTAAATAAATAAATATTTTATTTTGTCTTTTATTTAATTAATAGACAATTATTTTCATAAGCCGGTGACAACGCAAAATTTAAGTTATTTTAATCCTCAATTTTGTTTTATGTATGAAAAAGAGATACAAAAACTTCCATGGTTGATTTTTTTTATATGTCTTATTAGAGTTGTACTTTTTAGTATCATTTTCCTCTTCTCTACTACATCTTGACATGCCGCGACATCTACTTCATTCTGCGTATATCTTTCAATCTGGTTGTCGTCCACACTATAATGTGCTTATCAGCACAATTTTTTTTAGCAAAATTAATTAGTAAAACATTAGTATATTAGTAAAGCATTAGTATAAAACAGTTAAGTGCTGAATAAGTATAACAAAAATTTTAGCTGAAAACACGATTTTAGCAAAAAATTTTGCTAAAAAATAGTATACCTGATTTACAAGACGTTTTACTAACTTTTCTACTAACTTATTGTTTTGGGTGTAATCAATACTACATCTTGACATGCCGCGACATCTAATTCATTCATTAATGTGCTAATCAGCACTATTTTTTTTTAGCAAAATGAATTAGTAAAACAGTAGTATAATATTAGTAAAACATTAGGTCAAAACAGTTAAGTGCTGAATAAGTATAACTAAAATTTTAGCTGAGAACATAATTTTAGCAAAATATTTGCTGAAAAATATTATATCTGATTTACAAGACGCTTTACTAACTTTTCTACTAACTTATTTTTTTGAGTGTACGTTACAAAATATAAAAATGTTCATACTCCCAAATTGACGATATGAATTAATGTAATATCTAAAAACAATAGAAATAATTATATAAAACATAAACGAAATTATCTTTGAACTACTTACACCAATTATTGTCTAAATGACGCAAATGCAGCAGAGAATTATAGAAACGAAACGAAAAACTAACAAAATATAACATATACAACCCTTTTCTGCAATAAGAAAAAGGAAACAGAAAAATCTACCTAAGATGTATGTCGTTGTCTTTCGCTTTAGTCTGTCAACTTATTGCGTATTTGTTTGCAATTTGACCACACAAGATTATTAATATATAGACAAACATTTAGTTTACAAATACACCTTTAATCTTTATTAAATTTAAATATTTTATTTTGTCTTTTATTTAATTAATAGATTAAGTTGTTTTAATCTACAATTTTATTTTTTTTTATGAAAAACCGATACAAAAATCTTTCATGGTTAATTTTTTTATATTATGTCTTACTAGAGCTGTACTTTTTAGTATACTTTTCCTCGTCACTACTACATCGTGACATGCCGCGACATCTAATTCATTCTGCATATATCTTTCAGTCTGGTTGATGTGCTAATCAACACAATTTTTTTAGCAAAATAAATTAGTAAAACATTAGTAAAATATTACTAAGAAATTAGTTCAAAACAGTTAAGTGCTGAATAAGTATAACTAAAATTTTAGTTTAAAACATAATTTAAGCAAAAAATTTGCTGATAAATAGTATACCTGATTTACAAGATGTTTTACTAACTTTTTTACAAACTTATTTTTTGAGTGTAGTAATGAAATTGCCTTTGGCTGTGCTAGTGACTGCTTCTATAGCATATGAGTTCCAATGTCCAATTTGTTGATGATTATATGAATACTGATTGGGCCCCAAGTTTATGTACTTACACCCAACTTGTGAAGGGCTGCAATTATTTCCCTTATTGTGTCGTGGAGGAATTTAATAGCTGCTGCAGACAGGTTATCAGACGGTAAACTGTGCTGTTCAGTTAACCCATTCCTGCCTATTGGGTATTTAAATACCCAAAAAGGAGCCATCTTAAAAAAATTATAGCTTAAGCCAGGTAGGAGTTGCATCAAATTGATTTTTACAGCTAGGTGGAGAAAGGATTAAAATACTTTAGGAAAATGTTGGTGTAAAATGGGGGGTTGGTAATTATCTGTTGAATTGTCTGCAAATTTTCATATTCTGAAAAATTGAAAGAAAGAATTGAAATCGCCTCTGAAAAATTGGAAGAAGCGACACATCGGAAAGCTTTATTGTTGGCTAATAGTGTTAGGTATTCTTTAAAGTGCAAAAAATTTGTAGCTGGGTAGTACCAGTCACTTGGGCTACAGGTGACCATGACGTGACCATTAAAATACGTATTTTACAGTTTTATGAAGTACCCTTGCGGGAAATGTCGATTATTTTCAAGTAAAATGAAGAGTTTTACATGGAAGAGCATAACAAAATAATTTAATTAAAAACCCACAGAGGAATTATTTTATATCAGTGGTTAATTCATAAGTCCCAAGTATGGAAAATCGAAAAGAAAATTATATCAAATAACTTCCAAAGCCTTTAGTAAAGAATGTGTGAAATTTCATCGATATTGGACAATGGAATCGGGGGTCAGGCATTAATGGGTTAACCTTTCCAAAAATGTAAAGGTTAGAATTCTGGCATTGTTGTATTCTATCTTGCAGTATTTTTCAAGCCGTTGGTGACAAATGCTGGATAAGATTCTGAGTTTTTTCCCTTAACATGGTTTTTCAGGAACCACATCTTTTGTATGGCTAGGATTTGCTGCTCGGGGACCATTTCGTTAAATAAGTCGTAAAAAATTGCCATTGTAGATATTCACCATTGAAGGGTTGTATTGTTACCTTTGGCAAATAAATTGATGAAACTTGTGGTGGCAATATGAGACCTTCTTGAATTTCTTGAGCGCGCATTATCTTGTCCCAAATTGATGCCTCTGTGGCTAAGTATTGCTCCAAGTCGTACTCTTCGATTCAGCGCATATTTTATTGTGCAACTGTTGCAGTGGTTTTCTGCTTGAGCTGTCTGCCAGTAGTTCGTCCAACATCTTATTTTTGTTGCAATGAATATTTGTTGTTGAGACTTCTGTCTTGTCTGCTTGTTTTGCAGGTAGCACTGACGGGTTATGTTCCAAGGGTTTAGCTTGGCTCACTGAAGTTGTGGCCTTTAATGCCTTCATGTTGCCTTCCATTTCGTATACAATGTTGTATGCCGTTGGACTATCTTCATTTAAACCACTTTTGAAATAGGGATGGTCCTCTGGCACATTCGGCAATCGGATCGTATTATCCGTGTTTTCAAACCTTTCCATAGTATGGCTAGTTCGTTGGCCTTTTTGTTGTAGTATCCCAGCGTTATACTCTCCTTGGCGGTTTTTCTTATTGTGGATATTTATGTCCAAAGCCAATACATCTTGTTGCGTAACGATCTCCTCTATGGTCGCCATAGTCGTTCTTTTTGTTTGTTGCTGCAATTGGGATTACCAAATGTTGAGTGTGCAATAACTGTGGGTAGATTTGTGCTACTAAACACTGCTTGAATTTTCCCTGGAATTTGATAAAGTTGGGATGACTCGTTGTAGACCTGAACATGTTTCAACAGCTACATTGCGTATTGAATTGACTGTATATAATTATCTGGAAACATTGAATCCACCAAAGAGCTGCCTGTTTCGTGTATATCGACTCGGAAGCTTGGATAGGTTATGTCACTGAAATTTTCGAGTTCCTACCGCTGGTACGGGGGGTCACCAAAATGGTGAGTGGTCTCTGTAGCTTGTTGCTGTCTAAGCACATAAACCTGGATAGCCTACTAAGATTAGATACATTTGTTGATTTCTTCTTACAGCACTTGAACTGCAAGAAGACCTTGTGAAAAGCGTTGAAATTAAACGCTTGTGTTAATGTTAATGACTAACTAAAATATTCTTTATTGGGTTGTTTATATACAGTTAAAATGCAGAATTGCAATACACTCAAATAAAAAAGTTAGTAAAGTCAGCAAAAAATTTTGCTCAGTCAGCAAAATTTTAGTCAGGAGGGGGCTTGCAAAAAAATTGCTAATGTCAGCAAAATCTTTTGCTGAAAATCAGCGAGCTGATTTTTAGCAAAAAAATTAGTAGGTTCAGCAAAAGTTTTGCTAACACTTAGTAGATTAGAAATTAAAAACCCTTGCTAAAAATTAATAAAATGTTTGCTGAATATAAGTAGACTGAAAAAAACTCAACAAAATTTGTAGAAAAATTATACTTTAGTAATTTATTTGCTGAAAATCATAAAACATATTTTTGTGATTCTTTTTAAAATAATTTACAATACTTTACATAATATAAAAATGTTCATACTCCCAAATTGACGATATGAGTTAATGTAATATCTAAAAACAATAGAAATAATTATATATAACATAAACGAAATTATCTTTGAACTACTTACATCAATTATTGCCTAATTCAACCTTTTGGCTCGCGTACCACAAAATTCACGAACAACATTTCGCGTACCACAAAAAAAAAAATATGTATATGAAAAAATAGGCTCAACACACAACCAAAAAAATTAAAATATTTAAATATTTTATTCATTTCATTTATTAATAAAAAAGGTAAACAGATAATAATAAAAACATAAAATATTTAGTAGTGAGATCTCAGCGATTTCATTTGCTGTTAAAGAAAATAAACATAAAAAAATATTTAAAATTAATCAAAGCGTAACAAAAAATATATTTAAAATTCATTTATAAATATGTATGACAATTAATGAGATGGCTGACAACTGCATTTTTGTTATTAAAGATTTTAGTCTGGTTTCATTTTTTGATAATTTTAATCTCATACTGGGCTCCAAATTTAATGATGTTCGATATTTATTTCTGATTATTAACATTGATGAAAATCCTTTTTCAAATTAATATGTAGAGTTGAATGGTAACAAATATTTAACTGATTCATGGTATAACGATTCAGTTTTCTGTTTTATCCAAAATGTTAAAATATTTGTGTTTTGGAAAACAAATTTTTGTGCTGGATCACATGATATATCAATTAATGATTCCCTGTCTTTAGGCTCAATGTGGAATGATGTTGATCTAAAAACGGATTTTGTATCCATAAATATACTTGGTGACTTTCAGGAAATACTCATTGACAGTTTACAATGACTTGTATTAACAGTTTACAATGACTGGTAATGCATTTTTTTAATTCAATTGTGGGTTCAATTTCATTTCAAGTAGAAATTGTTCCTATTTGGAAAATGATTCGAAATTGTTATTTTCAACAGTATTGACCATTAAATTTAATTTTTAATCATGGCTTTTATTTTCCTTGCAGTTTTTGATGACCTTGTAAACTTAAATTTAAATCATTTAAACGCGAGAAAATATCTGCTAAATATTCTAACTTTGCCAACCAAATTGTATCTAAAAATTTATTGGAGAAATCATTGTTCATTTGTGATAAAATATTTGAACTTCCGACCGTAGCTCCACAAGACGAGTAAGAATTTTTCCTCTTGACAACCATCTAACCTCAGTATTCAAGAGAGACTGGTATATACACTGTCCATTTCAAAACAGAAATCTTTAAACAAGCGACAATTAAGTGATCTTGATTTTATAAAATTAACAATCTGTACGGCGTCCATCAAGAACTTATTTGAGGTCACTCGATATTCTTTTGGCACCAAAGCTTCCCGATGTATAACACAATGAGTAAATTTACAATTCGGAGCAACATGTTTCATCTTTTTGTGATTACGCCATTATATCTACCTGTCATTGCCCGGGCACCATCAGTACAAAGTCCTGCACCATCGCTTCCAGTCTAAATTATTTCCTCAATAAGTGATTTAACTTTTTAAATATTTCAGTTGCTGTAGTATAAGTAGCAATATGCCAAAAAAAAAACAACTTTTTCATTTTCAAGCTATTAATCCCGAATGATTTTTATATGTTTCGTGGGTAGAGTCAGATACCCTACTTGCTTATTAGAATTCCCCTCACTTGTCCTAAAACGGATATTTAGGGTGGCCCTTAAAACTTGGATTTTTTGACTTTTTATGAATTTAACGCATTATTTATGTTAATAGCTACAAAATCAATGTTTTTATGTGTTGAATAGTTAGTTTGGGTAGTAATCTTCCATTTTTGGTTTTTGTTGGAATAATACACTGAAAAAAAACAAAGTGGTAACAACAAACTTGGAAGTAAGAAAATACTACTTCTAACATTTAGCGCGGCACAAATTGGGCTGAATATTATGGCTTAATTTATCGCTAATTGTTTTACATTTAACGCCATATCATTTACCCTGCGGCTCCTGTACTATCTGACAGAGAGACTGATGCAAGTTTTTTTACTTGGTCTTCTCTTAACATGCAACTCACTATGGACTTTGTAGCTGGCAATATTAGTACTTCTGCAATTGTAAAAGGTTTGCCGCATTTTGCCATTTGGTAAGAGACTAAAAAATGATGCTTCTACTGCTTTTTTTTGTAGTACCAGAAAACGATTTAATATTAGTTTGATTAGCTTTCATTTCGCTATGTTTTTGCAAAAAAAAATGTTTTGGTTTGTTTCTAACTAGGGTGCTTTGTTGGTAATATGGACGCTTTAAAAGTGATGGCTTTATGCACTGATTGGACAGAACTTCGTATATATATGAAAATTTTGTTACAACAAAAAAATCATAGCAAATAACAAAGAGTTTTATAAAAAACTGTAATTTTTTTGCGAGCGATATCAAGAAATATTTCTCCTTTGTCTTATTTAAATAAAATAACGTTTTAAAATACAAAAATTGTTACAAAAAGTGAAGGAAACATTTGGTAAACTGCATAGTTCTGTGGGGATATGTAAAGTCGCTAGTCTCCGCCGATAAGCCCGAAAACGATTGACCATTTGGAGGACAACATTCGCCGAGTTATTGCCAATATACGGACACAAATGTTTGAAAAAAGTCATCGAAAATTTGTCCTCCAGATTAGACTACGTCCGAGCCAGCCTGAAGGTCATATGCCGGAAGTCATATTTCAATATAATGCCAGAAGATTATCTTCAGAATAAAGTAAATTTCATGTCAATTTAAAAAATTCATCCTTGTTTTATTCCATTTCAAAGTTCTATACCTCTATACAAAAACACCCTTTACATATTGAATGCCGCGACGTATATGTTTCAATCTGGTTGCCGTACACACTATTAATGTGCTTATCAGCACAATTTTTTTAGCAAAATAAATTAGTATAACATTAGTATAATTCCAGCAAAAAAAAAAAACTCGATTTGGTAAGCAGTTGCTGCCTTATAGCTTCCAAAATATCACTTCAACCGTCATGCATACTATAAAGGAATTATTTAAGGCATTCTGTAGTGCTTCCCAAAGTGCCTTCTTTGAAACAATAAAGTATGCATACAATGAAGCAATAAAGTATTCATACAATGAAGCAATAAAGTATGCATACAATGAAGCAATAAAGAATTCATACAATGAAGCAATGAAGAATGCATACAATGAAGCAAATAAAGTATCAATAATCAATTTAATTTATTTAGGAAAAACGTCATTAACTGTATGAAAGTTAAAAACCTGCCATTGAAATTTTTATAACAACCAGCTTTAGTAATGTTTTTTAGTTCTTATTTTAAAATATTAAAGATTTTTTTAAAAAATTTAAAAAAATCTTAACAAAACTATATTATAATGAATAGACTTTTGGTTTTATATTAAAAAGTAATTAAAATAATTACATCATTTTATTTTTTAAAAATATAAATTACTTAATTGTTAGTTAAGTACATTTTTGTTAGAAATTTTATTTTATATTCGGTACAAAAGTGGTTTAGATAAATTTGATTAATAGTTTGGGCCCTTACAATGAAGGTGTCTCCATGTTCAAAAATCGATTTGAAATGAGAGCTTCCAGAAGAGTTTCTCGAAGTTATTCCAGAAAGAGCTTCTCGAAGCGCTTCTCACCTGCTTAAAAAGAGACCTACACTTAAAAAAAAAAAGTTTGTAAAAAATTTTTCTGAGTCAGCAAAATTTTAGTCAGGAGGGTGCTTGCAAAAAAATTGCTAATGTCAGCAAAATCTTTTGCTGAAAAATCAGCGACCTGATTTTTAGCAACAAAATTAGTAGATTCAGCAAAACATTTGCTAAAACTTAGTGGATTAGAAATAAAAATGCTTTGCTAAAAATTAATAAATTTTTTGCTGAATTTTAGTAGACTGAAAAAAACGCAAAAAATTTGTAGAAAAATTGTAATTTAGTTAATTTATTTGCTAAAAATCATAAATCATATTTTTGTGATTCTTTTAAAAATAATTTACAATAATTACGAAATATAAAAATTTTCATTTTCCCACATTGACGACATGAATAATTTAATATCTGAAAATATATAGAAATAAATATATATAACATAACAAAAATTTTCTTTCAACTACTTACATCGATGGTTGTCTAAAAGATGCTTATTAGAGTTATACTTTTTAGTATCATTTTCCTCTTCTCTACTACATCTTGATATGCCGCGACATCTGCTTCATTCTACGTATATCTTTCAATCTGGTTGTCGTCCACACTATTAATGTGCTTATCAGCACAATTTTTTTTAGCATAATTAATTAGTAAAAAACATTAGTATATTAGTAAAGCATTAGTATAAAACAGTTAAGTGCTGAATAAGTATAAACAAAAAATTTTAGCTGATGAAACACGATTTTAGAAAAAAAATTTGCTAAAAAATAGGTATACCTGATTTACAAGACGTTTTTACTCACTTTGTACTAACGTATTTTTTTGAGTTGTACCAAGTGGGACATCGCGAACAAAAATCATGCCTTCTGGAAGGCCTTAAGCAAGCGCTTCGGGTTCCAAAGAAGGCCTTCCACAAGCGCTTCTTGGAAGGCACTATTTTTTGCTAGGAAATTAGTAAAACAGTTAAGTGCTGAATAAGTATAACTAAAATTTTAGCTGAAAACATAATTTTAGCAAAAATTTGCTGATGCTGCGTATATCTTTCAATCTGGTTGCCGTACACCACTATTACTATACTTATCAGTACAAATTTTTTTAGCAAAATAAATTAGTAAAACATTAGTATAATATTAGTAAAACATTAGTTTAAAACAGTGATGAATAACAAGTGATGAATAAGTATAACTAAAATCTTAGCTGAAAACATAATTTTAGCAAAAAATTTGCTGACAGATGGTATACCTGATTTACAAGACGTTTTACTAACTTATTTTTGAGTATACATACAGATGTCTAGTTCTGATTAGGAACCCACATACTAAAATCAAGTTCCTAGCTTTTGCAACTTCCTAGCTTCTCCCAAAAGGGGATATTTTTACACAAGTTCCTCGATATAGTTGTGTGGCCAGGCCGGCAAGGGGAAAACTTTAAGCCAAAAATCCCCTCTTTACAGATGTCTGCTCCTGTTTAGGAACTCAAGTACCAAATTTCAAGTTCCTAGCATCAGGGGAGATTTCCCCCTTTGGCACCACCCGTGGGAATTTCCAAAAATCCCGTCAATACAGATATCTACTCGTGATTAGGTGCCCACTTTCCAAATTCCTCGATTTACTGCCCCTCGTCATAGCAATTTCCAAAAATCGGATCTATAAATATGTCTAATCGCGATTAGAAACAGACGTACCAAATTTCAAGTTCCTATTTTCAGCGGTTTGGCTGGCGCCTTTTCCCCTATTAGCCTATTTTACCACGTTTCTGTGCAAAATTCCAAAAATTAACATACTATGCAGTTGGGTCATATCCGATAGAACACATATTGAATATTTCAACTTTCTATCCCAGGGGTTTGGTCAGGCTGCCAAGGGGAAAACTTTTTCCCGTTTTGCCCCTCCACGTAGGATTCCTCAAATTCCCTCTTAGGGGCGTCTACACTGGAGTTCTAGCGGTATAGGCTGAGCGATGTTAATGAAAGGGTTAAACCCGATAAGGAAAGGGCTCTAAACAAAAATTTTTAAAAATCGTCAAGTTAAAAGTACATGTTTTGGATTTGTTGTGCATATTTTTGTATTTTACTGCATATTGTTACATTAGTGTTACTTTTGTTTGGTTTAAGATCATATTATCGAATTCTAAATAAAACTTGATAACTTCTTTATTACAACATACGGAGAACAACTTTGAAAAAAAGTTCCTACAACCAATCAACGGTTAACGCTACTTATCAAAATCTAGGTAATACGTTGGTATTACATTAACTGGTAAAAAGTTAAACTCCTTACCCCTGCATTACTTCGCTTCTGTAATGAAATTACTTTGCCATTAATAATACCAAATTCACATATTTAAATGTTTTTATGGTATACTATTTCTATATCAAATTTATTATAATTACATTTTTACTACAAATTTGATAATTTTAAATTAATATAAAATTTAAAAAGTAAAGATTCAAAGAAAAAGTTTTTGGAAACTCTTTACCTGTAAGTAAGGAATAATGTTGCAAGTTCAGCCACTTTCTGGCTAGATTTAGCCATTTTTAAACACGTTTAGCGGGAAAAAGTGGCGTTTAAGCCATTTGGCCATTTTTGGTTTTTCCCATTTGACATTATTTTTGAGCAAAAAGTGTAACAAATTTGACTACTGGCTTAATTACTCTAGCGGATACGTTTCTTAACGCACTATAACTCCATACAATGTGTGAAGATAGTACCTACATTAGGCCGGGTCGATTTGTATGGAGGCAAAAAAATCGCCCAACGTTCAAGGAAAATCGTATTCTAGTGATCAAAATAAGAAACTTTGCCGAAGGAACCAACCTCTAAAAACAAATTCTGATGTCCCGACTTTTGACCCGTAGGGTCAAATTTTGAAAAATTCCACTTTGACCCATTTAGAGTGCCCCCATCGAATCCACCCCATCGAATATTCATATACATTCATCTGCTACTTTCTGAAATATCTCTATCACGAGATTTGTACATTTTGCTATAAAAACACGGCTAAAAAGACCTCTTTCAACTTAAATTTCAACCCCAACGGTCACCCAGAATGATGATTAGGCATTAATCTGCTAGCGCGTCTACCGGAGAAGAAGTTGCTCCAATAATCTTGGAGAGATTCCTCCTACTTTCTGAATATCAAAGTAGGCTTTTTCAAAAGTTGACCCTTTGGGTCAAAAGTCGGGACATCAGAATTCGTTTTAGGGGTATGGTTTTGATCCCTAGAATTACGATTTCCTTGAAGGTTGAGCGATTTT
>JAEKOY010000195.1:0-34138 GCA_021234595.1 Delia radicum | reverse complement strand
TTATAAAAATGACTGTTGGTTGGTTTGTTTGTTTGTCTTGTTTGTGTGAGCATCACGTCCCAAACGCCTCTAAACCGATTTTATTCAAATTTGACACATAGATAGTGGCGGTCTGGAAGGAACTATAGGCTATATGAAATTTTTATATGATGGGCGTGGCATTTTTACGCCCACTTTTTCACTATTTTCGATATGGCTTTACCGATGCAATTGATATTTGGTACCCAGAAAGAGATATCACTGATAAGCACTTTAAGTTATTTAAAATTAAGATATTGTGGGCGTGGCACATTTACGCCCACTTTTTCGCTATATTCGATACGATTTTATTCAAATTTGACACATAGATAGTGGGCGGTCTGGAAGGAACTGTAGGCTTTATGAAATTTGTATATGATGGGCGTGGCACTTTTACGCCCACTTTTTCACTATTTTCGATATGGCTTTACCGATGCAATTGATATTTGGTACCCAGAAAGAGATATCACAGATAAGCACTTTAAGTTATATCAAATTTAGATATTGTGGCGTGGCACATTTACGCCCACTTTTTTCGCTATATCGTTACGATTTGATTCAAATTTGACACATAGATAGTGTGCGGTCTGGAAGGAACTATAGCCTATATGAAATTTTTATATAATGGGCGCGCCACTTTTACGCCCACTTTTTCACTACTTTCGATATGACTTTACCGATGCAATTGATATTTGGTACCCAGAAAGAGATGTCACAGATAACCACTTTAAGTTATATAAAATTTTGATATTGTAGGCGTGGCACTTTTACGCCCACATCTTCACTATCTTCTATATGGCAGAACAGATTTTATTCCAATTTGGTACACAGATATTGGGATGACTCATAACCACTATTTGCTATAATAGATTAAGACATGGTGGGCGTGGCAGTTTTACGCCCACTTTTTGTTATCTTTTATATGGCTTACAGATTTTATTCAATTTGACACATAGACAGTGGACGGTCTGGAAGGGACTATAGGCTATATTAAATTTTTATATGATTTGCGTGGCACTTTTACGCTCACTTTTTCACTATTTTCGATTTGGCTTTACCGATGCAATTGATATTTGGTACCCAGAAAGAGATATCACAGATAAGCACTTTAAATTTAGATATTGTGGGCGTGGCACATTTACGCCCACTTTTTCGCTATATTCGATACGATTTTATTCAAATTTGACACATAGATAGTGGGCGGTCTGGAAGGAACTATAGGCTATATGAAATTTTTATATGATGGGCGTGGCACTTTTACGCCCACTTTTTCACTATTTTCGATATGGCTTTACCGATGCAATTGATATTTGGTACCCAGAAAGAGATGTCACAGATAAGCACTTTAAGTTATATCAAATTTAGATATTGTGGGCGTGTCACTTTTTCGCCCACATCTTCACTATCTTCTATATGGCTGAACAGATTTTATTGAAATTTGGTACACAGATATTGGGATGACTCATAAGCACTGTTTGCTATAATAGATTAAGACTTGGTGGGCGTGGCAGTTTTACGCCCCACTTTTTGTTATCTTTTATATGGCTTAAAGGATTTTATTAAATTTTGGTACACAGATAGTGGGCAAACTGAAAAGTTATCCATCATCCCAAAAACTAGGTCTAAGGCACGCTAACAACGTAGCGGGCAAAGCCCGCTAGTATTATTATATTATTATATTATATTGTACATCATGCCGTATGCTACTAACTGTCATTTATGAGTGTACTTAAACAGTTTCTCTCATTTTTTTACTCTCTCTTGCTCACTAATACAACTTTAAAATTGCGTGCCCATCAATGACTTAAATCATAGTTTGAGTTGGATTATTAGCGCTTTTACTAACTTTTCTACTAGCTCAATTTTACTCTCTCTCTTTCTTGCTCACTAAGCCAACTTCAAAACCAATAACCGCATCTATGATCTAGTTCAGTGATGCGCAAACCAGTGATGCAAAACGTGGCACAATAGGGCCATTTGTGGCACCTTGACTGCTTGATGGCCCTGTGGTACTTTCTATCTATTTTGGCCCTTTCAGCTCAAAATTGAACTAACTACTTTAAACCGTTTAGTTCAGACTTTTATGAAATTTGCCTGATTTTTTTTATTCGATGAGAGCATATGCTAGTTCCTTAGAGAATGAAAAACGGGGAGTTGTTTAATTTTTAATAAAAATCGCATTCAAAATCATATATTTCCTACCAGGAGGTAAGGTTTTAAAATTTTTGAATGCAGGACGATAACAATTTTAAATCTTTTTATATTTGTCCACATTTTTAAAAGAAGTGCCGCAATTCATTTTTTTGTTTTTGGAGGATTAAAATTAACATTGAATTAATTATAATTAACAAATTAATATTATTTTTATTTTAGTAAAAATCTAATAATCGAATTTTTAAAAAATATGGCCCTACAGAGATGATAAATGGGATTTTCAAATAGTACCAACCAGCATAAAAAATAGTACTTTTTCGACAATCATAGTAGTAAATACAAGTTTTTATTATTAAATTTTTTTAAAATTTATTTGTATATAAAAACACAATTTAGTTGATTTTACTTACAGAATTTATAAAAATTATCAGACTATTTCTTAAATTCGCCTTTTTTGCAAGGAAATCTATTTCATTACTCATTCGATTTTAGAATCACAATGCAAATTTGAAGATGTTGGCAATGGCCTTTTTTCAATTGTACTTTTTCAATTTGTACTTTCACTTTTCGAACACTTTTTTTTTTACTCGAACTCAAATAAAATCATCTTTAATCAATTCCATTTATAACGATTGGATCCAAATAAATACATTTGATAAATGTTAATTTATGAATCGGTAATTGAATTAAATGTTGAATCTTGAAGTTTCTCTGAAGTTTCTAAAAATAGAACTGTTGTGTTCTTGGAGTTGTATATCTGAGATTATGTATGCAAGAACAAAAACACCATGTACTAAATAAAACTAGTTTTAATCACAACAAAACTCAACCTGACGATAGATCAGTGCGCTAAAGCGCTCTGTCTAACATGTGGTGCGAGGTGCATGTGTCATTAGAAATCAGTTTATCTATACCACGGTCAGTGATAGCACAGAAAATTTCATATAGACGCAATCGAACAAATAAAAACATAACAAATATTACATTATTCAAAAAACAGGGTCACTGACGAAGGTTCAGTACCAGAAACTGCGCAGTCTAATTCAGGAAAATTGAAAAATTTACAATGCAGTTAAGATTTTAGAAAATACACTCATTCTTCTCTACCACGTCTTTCACAATTAAAATTAAATAAAATTGCATATTAATTATAGTATTAATTGCAATTGTGTGAAAAACTCAATCTTTAATATTTATTTATTGTAAATAGTACTAAAAAAGTCAAAGGAGTACCATGGTACTTTTCTGGATCAAATAGTACCAAAAAAAGTACCATAGTACTAACTTTATCATTCCTGTGGCCCTATCAATGTTATTTTGGCCCTTTTAAATTGTCAATTTGGCCCAAAACAAAAAAACTCAAAATGCATCACTGGCGCAAACACTTGTTGAACGAAGACTAATCGTTTTTCACACACACACAACCCGAACGTAAATAAAAAAAAGAGAAACCGAAAAAAACCAAAAAAAATGATTTAGTTGCTTGCCAGCATTGGATGGAGTAGGTTTATGTCGCTTTGTTTAATAAAATAAGTACACAGATAATATTTGACAACAACCAATGATATTTTAATTAATAAAGACAATTTTTTTTTAATTGTATTTATTTTCATTCATTATGTGGGATTTTGGTTGGAAAACGCGTTTTTATTTAGCTTGTAGCCTTGTTTGTAACAAAAAATTGAAAGATAAATATGTTTCCACTTTAAGTCGGCACTATGACAATAGTCATTCAGATCTTCATTCAGTTACTGGAATTGACAGAGAACTGTTAATTTCAAAATTTTCCCAGTACATTATTGGCAGTACATCATGTGCCTATTTTCTTAAAGAACATATTTTTATTACATATTAATTTCCTCTTATGTATATTTCTTTTTTTATTCGCCTCATAGCTGAAATTTATCACGTAAGGACATAAATAGTAAATCAATACAACAATGTAAACAAATAAACAAAAAAACAAAAAAAAATACAAACAAAACCAAGTGATTTTGTTCAGTACAATAGTACCAATACAATCTCATTTTTTTGTTAAATAACTAATACATTCTCATTTCTCTTTGTGCCCACCGCTGATCTAGTTCTTCGAGTGAGCGCTCTTTCTAGTTCAATTGATCTTAACAAACTAGGTCGCTCTTCTCCTTCAATCGATATTTGACAATTTCGTTCAATCTTTCGTCAGACCGTTTGTTTGATACAATTTAGGCGAACTATTTGTATTTGATATTTCGTCTATATTGCTATTAATTAATAACGAAAAAGGACGAACAAATTTAAATTTCCGTAATATAAATTATATAAAACATAATAAAAATAAAATAATATTTTTGTAAAATAAAGAGAAATTGGTTTGTAAAAACGAAATATTTTGTATGCATTTCATTTCCTTTGGGTGTCAAATATTACTCTAAGAAAAAGATGCTTGTGTCATGAGGTGAACTACTAAATAAACTAAAATATATAAAAACGGTGAACTAGGTCATTTTGTTCAATTGGCCGAATCTATTTTGTTCGTAAAAAACCATATCGCAAAGTTTTTTTTAACATATTTGTTGAAATCCATAAAATATGAATCCATATGAAAAATTTGCATAGTATTTATTAAACATTTTATGTTATGTTGTGTTCTTGTTCTTTTATTTACTACAATTGACTACTTTTACAACATGTGAAAAATTACAATACAAAAAGTAAACAAAATGTTCTTTTGTAGAAAAAGTAATAACGCTCCTGTTTACTAATACTTAGTAAAATTTTTTTGTTGATTTCAGAAGTTTAATTTCCATTTTTATTTTGCAACAGTTTTACTAATTATTAGTTATTTTTACTAATTTTTATACTAAATTTATTTCACTAAATTTAGTTGATTTTAGCAAATCGATATCCATTAAGAGCTTACTAAACTTTTACAAAATTCTAGAAGCTTTTACAAATTTTTTTACTACTTTTACTTTACTAAAATGTTACAGTCACGTTTTGCTAAAATTAGCAAAAAAAAATTGCTGGCTTAATATTATCAAATTTTCTGTTACAATTACAGTTCTTTCTGTAACTTTTATAGACTCTTTTACTTGAGTGTATATAAAAAAAAATAAAATTTAAACTAAAAAATCGTCCGCAGTAACTCTTCGTAGTCTTCGTAGTTATATTTCTTCACAATTTTTCAACTAATAATTCAGTTATAAACCATTAATTTTGTTATCTCTGCCTCAGTAAGGGGTATTTAACCTGAGCCTCAGTTAAAAATTTTGTTTTAATCAACTGAGAAAATGTTTCGGTGTATTTTCTAGAACAGTTTGAAGATGTGTCATAAAAGAGCGAATTGAAGACAGGCTTCTTCATATTTATGAATTTTTTTGTAAATATGAAGAAGTGTTATTGATTTTCATGAAATGTTTCATAAATGTTATATGACGATTTACTAATATGATGAAGTAAATTCATAAATTTTTATGAAATGAAAATTTTTCTTTAATAGCGTACAAATTCGATAAAAGCTACAGCCTATGGAGACAATGTATTTGTAATACATTAACCCAATATTTTTGCAACTGTAATTCAAAATATATAAATTAAAACTTAGAATTTCAAATTTAAATTTAGAAAATATCAATTGATATTAATTTTTATTAAAATTCAGAACAAATGACATTAAGTTATAAATGTTCATTTCGAATTTAAAACATTAATTGGATTAAAAATTTCCACTAAAATTTATAAAAATTATATTAATTTCCACAAAATCTAATGCAAAACATTGAACACCTTAACTGATTCGAATTTCTGACTTTCAATTGATGTTATGATAGATTCTGAATTTTAAATACAAAATCTTAATTTCAACTTATATGTTTTAAATTTCAAATGAAAAATATTAAATTCTTTTAATGATTTCTAAATTTCAAATGGAAATTCCTAATTTTAATCGATAGGAAAACCAAAAAATATACGTTCACACGGTCTATGAAACTTTTTTTTAATGAAATTATGAAGATTTATGAAACATTTATCATACAATTTTATGAAACTCTTCATCATATCTATGAAAACTTCATAAATATGATGAATAATTGATGACAAACGATTTGTGAAGCAGTTTCATCAATGTGATGAATGTAGATGAGTGTAGATGCTTATGCACTACTTTAAGTTTATGACTGTTTTCGAGAGCCCGTAAAATAGGTTTTGTAAAAAGTCCAAATTGTACGAATTTTTTTATATTTGCGGAAGTTATAAAAATTTGTCGATTAATCGTGTAACGGTTAACCGATTGAATACCCTCGTATAAATACTTATTGCAGTTGTTGTTGATCTTGTCATATGGAAGGCTTGGTGCTCAAGTGGCTTTCAAGTGGTTTGTTTATAATTGTTGTTGTACATGTCATAATTCTTCATGGAAACACAATCGCACACAATTAAGCCAAAAACATTTATCGCCAAATCTAATCGAAACTAAATGAAAATCACATCACTCATGCGTCTTGGTGACTGATTGTAAATATGTATTTTTTAACACTTCAAAAGATGTCTGATAAACTAACTTTTTTCTTTACATTGAACATAAATATGGAAGAGAAGTAATGACAAATAGTTGACATACACTTAAGTATATGTTAGGATTGTTGCTAAAACGCTTTTTGTAGATTTTGTAAAATTGTTCTACGTGGTCTTAAAAGCTAATGTTGAAAATTTAAGCGAAATTGCACAACTCTAGACCTCGCCGCTTTTGGTTCAAAGTTTAGAGATTTTGGTCAAAAAATAATTGCGTTCAAGTAAATTGGAATTTCGTTAATTTCAGACATGTTTGTATACAAACATATTTCATTCAGATCGGAGAAATCCATCGGGAGACCCTCCTACTCTCTTCGTGGGCGATTTTTGAACTAAAGAGTGTTGTGGAGTCAGATCTTTGAAGAATTCATTGAATTTAGGAATGAATTCCCTAAAATTGAATTCAGTTTTTTAATTCAAGGAATGATTCTTTACTAAATACTAAATACTAAATACTAAAAATTAATTTCTGGGAATGAATTCCAAGAATTCTAGTTTAGAGAATGAATTCCATGACTAAAACATAATGCATTACAATTAGGGAATTCATTCAACAAGAACTCATTCAATTCACTTAATTTAACTTTTTTTCTGGAATTTCATTCCCTAGGGAATGAATTCGTTAGAAATTCATTCCATTTGCTTTTAATTGCCTAAGGGTATTAACTTTTTTTGTTTAATTCCCTAAAGACTTAACTTTTTGGTTTAAGCACATAATCACTTAACTTTACTGTTTAATTCCCTGAAATAAGCTGTTCACTTAATGCCCAACTGCAAATAAATCATCGCAAATACGCGTCGTAGCTCTTCCATAATACGCTAGTGATGTGAAGAGATCATATGTTTTTTGTGATCGTCACAGCAAATATGTTGCTGACTTTCCGGTTTTTTTTTTAGTGTAGTAACTTATGACCATTTATTTGAAATATTTATAATAAAGATGAAAAAAAACTTTTCGGGAAACGTCGCAAAAAGATGAAAAGTTTCGAATATCGGAAAAACCTCATTAATATACATAATTTTTAGCTTAAACCAACTAGAACTCATTAACAAAACGCCAGATTTATTGTTACTATAAACACATTTTTTTGAATGACCAAAATACTTTAAAGTTATTGAAAATATTTAAAATACCAGTTAATGAGTCTGCAAAATACATAAAAAATAACCTAATCCACAAATAAACTCAATGAGCCAACAAATTTTATTTAAAAGAACAGCTAATACTGAACGCCTGCTACAAATTTTGGAAAAAAAAATCTTTAGCCGCTGTAGTATATGTAAATGTAAATACTAAAAATGTATTACGCACATTATTAGTAAATTTACACACATTATGTGTAATGAACCATGTTGCTATACATTTTTGTACATAATTTGTGTGTACCAATTTACACATATACAGTAAATTTACCCAACTTATGGTAGGAATACAGTTTCCGACTATAAGTTGGGTAAAATTTAACAGAAATAAATTAGAGTGCAATTAATCTTAAGCAGTCATAAATTACTGCATTTTGATTTACAGCGTAGTGTAACATTCAAATATGATCTTAGAATAATTATAGGCTCTTTTAACCACAGCAAGAAGCTTATTAAATGTGTATTAAACAATAATACACATTTACAGTATTTTTATCCCTTAAGTGTTTACAATTAAACACATTATGCCTAAAAGTAGTATTATTTTGGTAAATAAAATGTTTACGCACAAAGTTTGTAAATATACTAACTTATAATAGTAATAAATATGTTGGCATTTTTAAATTAAAAAAAATAAAACAAGATAAAAAGATTTCAAAAAAATAAATTTTTTGTGAATTAACAATTTCAATGTAAAAAACATGTGTTTATACGAACTCGGTTTAAGACGAACTATTTCGGGCAGTCTCACCAACAAAATTTTATACAATTTTCCATTTTTAAAACAAACTTTTGAAAAATTTTCTAAAATGTCGGTGAATTTTAAAGCGAATGCACAGAATTTTTTCTGAAATGTATTCACAAATATCTTTGTACGAAATCAAGTTAAAGAATTTCACAATTTTTGAAAAGTTCTATACATTTTTTTTTTAATATTTGTGGGCAATAAAAGAATTCCCTGTATAATATGAACTTCGCCTATAACGAATGCATTTTGTTAGGACCTTGGAGTTTTTCTTAACCGGTTTTATTGTGTATCGATTTTTAGCAGGCAATTATTAAAATTGTATAAATGGTTAATTTTCTTCTTTTGTAAACCTAAATCCTATAAAAAAAACTTGGTGTGCATGAAAAACAAATTGCGTAAAATTTGTTTCCTGCAAAAGTTGCTGCTTAAACGAATTTAAAAATTGGAAATTGAAAAATAATTGAAAAAACTCCAGATAGATTCTTCATGGACGCTTTTTAAATGCCATTTATTTTATATCCTTAACAAAATGTATCAAAAGTTTACTTATCTTTAATTTCAGATGCATTTCGTTTATATACCACAGGTTTTAAATTTTTTATAGCAGAAGTATAAAAAATTGGAAATTTCTCTGATTATTAAGAACATAAAATAAATGACTTAAAAATCGGACAGTTAAAGTTGTTAAAAACTGTGGGCTGCAGGCAAATTTGATCAAAAACAACTAATTTTCCCCACTGTGCATGGAGTGGTAGGAGTGGGTATGGATGTATAAACCACTCCCATTTTACCATTGAATAATTCTCACATTGTTACAAAGCCGTAACCAAAATTTCACCTTAATATCTCTACTCGAAACATTTTTGGCCACCAACTCCATACACACAGAAAAATTCATGTGAAAAGTAAGTATAAACAACATTTAATTAAACAGAAACAGCCTTGCAACAAACAAAGTTTTCTGTATACATAGTTTAAATATGTTTTACTTATTATTAAAATGCGGAAATGACATCTATTATGTTGAAAATTAATTTAAGAACGAAAAATATTATTTTAACTAGAATCATATTTAATTTAATAAGATTAATACTTAATTTAACTTCAATATGAAAAAATAGTTGATTTAACTATGATTTTTTTCATAGTACAAATACAATTCTGTGTACAAGTCAATTATGCCTTTGAATTTGTTTTTCCAATGTTTTCCCTTACTAAAATCTTGGGCTGGGGCCGCCACTGAGATCATGCCAATTTTAAACAAATTGTCTTTAGATTTCTTTTCTCTATTTCATATCCAGATTATATGCAAATTAAAGAGATTAGCCAGGAATACTTTCCTTTAAGTATTCCCAACTATGTTTGAGTCTAATATTGATTTTGAAGGTACTTTTTCAATGCACATGCTTCTACAAATTTTATTTACCATTGATGATCGTGGGAAAATACAAACCTCTACTCTGCTACTATCCAAGTTTTGCATTCTCCAAATTTAATGCGGTACCATTGCATGATCCATAAACAAGAAAATAATCGTTCGCATTCAATAAAATATGTTTTATAGTTATAATTGACAAGAACAACATTCAAAGTTGTGACCATTTTCCACACAAACAAAAAATTGTTTTTTTACATCTACAGCAGCATTTTACACATAACAAACATACACTTTAGTACTTTTTTAGTCAACAGCTACTCTATACTTCCAATTATTTTTATCGATGGATCGACCATTGATGTATGTAATATTCGTACGTTTGTCAGGTGCGATTTTCCATGGAGGGAAGGAGGTGAAACTAGTTAGAGGTCTGTATGTGTTTAGAAAATAGAGTTATTGATAGTGAATAGGAACAATTATCCCATTTCAATGGACTTGAGTTGTTGTTTTCCTTATGCATGTATATAGGTAGAAGTAGGGTTGACATGTCCTGGACTTTTAGGCCACTCCACGGATTCATCCATAAATGTAATAATAATATTGTTAAGCAGGGTATACACTAGGCCGGGTCGATTTGTGGGGAGGCAAAAAAATCGCCCAAAGCTCAGTGAAAATCGTATTCTAGGGATCAAAATAAGAAACTTTGCGGAATTAACCATACCTCTAAAACGAATTCTACTACCCCGAAACTGTTGACTTTTGTCCCGTAGGGTCAAGTTTTGAAAAATCCCACTTTGACCCATGTAGAGTGCCCCAATCGAGTCCAAATGTATGACCGACCCCCCACTAACTTTGAAGGGCCGATCCACCCATGCTCGTGGCACACCCCCCTGGAACTCCCCTGGGGGGTTCCCCATACAAACATTTCAAAAAATCTCCATTTTTGGCACTTTATTTTATTATTTTTATTTATTTTATTTATTTTTAATATTTTATTTATTTTTTCTCTTTAGAAATTTATTTAGTCAGAACATATGTAAATGAAAAAATTAATTTAACTTAGTAATAGAAAAGAAAAGATAAAAATTACTGTTTGAAGTCTTTTTTGCTTTCAAGTCTGGGCAATTTCGCACGGCTCTCTAACGTCGTCGCCATAACAGCCTCTACATTTTCCGGTATAACTCGTTTGGAAACGCTAGCTAGCAATTGAACGTGTCGTTCTGTTCCTTGTATGTGTGATGGAATTTTTGGATCATTAAACGGTGGATCATCTTGATTTAAATATTCTTTCAAAGTATCGTATGGAATGCTTCGAGTGAATGGTGGTTCAAATACGTCATTTATGTCATTCATATTGATCATTTCCGTGTAACTTGTGCAATAAAAGTTTATATCTGGTTTTTTATAAGCTCTAAGTCCCGTTGGGTCGTCAACATCGGTTCGATAGCGTAGAATTATCTTGATAGCACAGTCGCGCTTTCTTTGCTATCATCAAACAACATTGATAACAAGATATTTTCCGAATGCGCATAATATGAATTATCTGTAATTACTTTATTGACAATTTTGCGTAAACGAGGTTCTAGAAATCTTGACCAACTAATGAATTTGAAAAATAATCTACTACCGTACACGACAGAGCTGTAATACTTAATATTGAAGTACATTGGCACATAACATGTAATTATAAATTCAACCAGTATTCTTAATTTGCATCTGGATTTTCCGTTGTCACATATAATCGTAATAGTCTAGCGGCCTTGGTGAGCCACCGAGAATGTACAATTTTCCCTGGTTTGATGTTAGCCAGATCCACTGAAACCACGCCGCTAGAAATTGCATGGGCCATGTCGTATAAGTACTTGGAATCGGTGGAAAATTCAATTTTTTCTGGAGCAGGGGGCATATTTTTCAACTCAATTTTCTGAAAGCCGTCCACCACCTGAAAATATATAAAAATAAAGCAATTAAAAACGGTTGACAATTATAATAAATGAGTGATAGCAATAACTTACCGGAAGAGTTTCACAAGTTTCGATTTGACGGCTCAATTTTCCGGTTGCCGATCTTGGTCCAGTGCTGGTTGATTTATCCAAAGCTTCAAACAAATGCCGAAACGGAAGTTCGTTGAAGTGTAGAAGGCAAACGAACCAATGCAATGGTCTTTTTAACAGCAATTCGAATCGTCGTATAATTCCACCGTGTGGGCCAGTGTTTGTTGGCTCACCGTCAACGCATATGCCAATTAATTCATTCAGTGATATATTTTTATCGTTAAAAAAATCATTTAATTTGGTTGTTTTGTATTCAGCGGTTTCATGTTCCAGTCTTACGTAACCAATCAATTCAGAATTCGGTTCTCTCAAAATAACAAGATGAGGTTCTTTTACCATCCTAGTATGATACTTCTCATCAATTGCATCTCTCGTTAAAGTATCATCTTTTCTGCCATCGAATGAAAATGCTAACAAATTGGTATCATCTAACCGTTTGCGAAGCACTTCTTGTCTGCATTTCTCTTTTTCTCGGCGAACTTTCGATTTATCCATGATGAGAGGTTTGCCATGGGTATCTTTCATTTTAAAATCTTGGAAAAGAGCGGTTCCCATTGCTGATGCTACTCTATCAGGCACACCAAATCTGTCACATACCAAGGCAAAGTTAAAACAATCGTATCTCTGTGTGTATTGTGAACTTGTGCTTATATCCAAATCTTCTTGAACCGGTGGCGGTGCGTGTTCAGGCCTACATGGGTTAATCATTGATATGATTCAACAACCTAAATACAATTCAACATACAAACATCTAGACTAAGTTCAATAACTTAAATACTGTTTGTTTGCATAAAAATATAGAATAAAAGTCAACGAATTAAACATGTTATGCCTAGTCAGTAATTCTTGTTATATTAATATTTTTTATACATTAATTAGTTATCATATTACCTTATTGCAATTCTGCATTTTTTACTGTATATAAACCCAAAAATAAATAAATGTTTTCGTTAGTCATTAACACAACGTTCAAGTGTTTAATTTCAACCAAACGATACAATCAATCTTGTTACAGTTAAAGTGCTGTAGGAAGATACAAATCAACAGTCTCGCCTTAGTAAGTTGTACAAGTTCATGTGCTTGGATAACTACAAACTAAAGAGACCCCCAAAATATTGGTGACCCCGACGTGATCACTGAATTTCGAGTTTCCCCCCACCAGTGGTAAGGAACTCGAAACACTCAGCGATTACACATCAAGACAGTTCGTCAGTGGACACATCATTCTCCAGCTGACGCGCTCAAAATTCAGGAGTGTGCAGTAGTACAAGGCTACCCACAGTCATCAAAGCCAGTTTATCAGTGGACTCATCATTTCCAGCTGATTTTCTGCAGCAATCTCAATACGAAGTCTGACTAGCGTGTTCTTATATTCAAAAGAGGCTACGAAGACGATTTCAACAGTTCCAGTGGATTCATCAGTTCCAGCTGGTACCTAAATAAAAACAACGGCAGCGATTATGGCGACCATAGACAGTCTCACCGTTCAGCAAGATGACTTAGCTGCGGATATTAACAGGGTAATATCCACAATAAAGAAAACCCCCAAGGATAGAAGAACGCTGGAATACTACGAAAAAAAGGCCAGCGAACTAACCATCCTATGGCAGAAATTTGAGAACACCGACAACTTGATACGCAGACTACCTAAGGTGCCAGAGGACCATCGCTACTTCACAAGTGGTCTATATGAGACTATAGGCCAACGGCATAGCGACATGGTGAATGAAATGGAAGACATCATGAAAGAGTTAAGGCTTACAACACCAGGAGCCCAACCTAAAGCTACCGAACATGAACAATCATTACCACCTGCAAAACAAGGGCTGGTAATGAAACAACGAACACTCATCGGAACCATAAATAATATGTTGGACGAATTACTTGCAGACAGCGCAGGCAGATCCAACATTTACGTGGCTACGAAATTGAGGCAAATAGAAAATCACTTCAACACTGTGCAACAGCTGCACAACAATATATGCGGCACAGACGAAGAGTACGATTTGGAGCACTACTTAGCCGCAGAATCATCAATTTGGGACAAAATTATGCGCGTTCAAGAAATTCAAGAAGGTCTGATGACGCCACCCCAAGAATCATCGATCCATCTACCAAAGATCACCATACAACCTTTCAATGGTGAATACTTACAATGGCAATCGTTTTATGACATGTTCAACGAGATGGTACATAAACAGCCAATTTCAGCCATAAAAAAGATGTGGTTCCTGAAAAACCACGTTAAGGGAGAGGCTCATAACCTTATCCAGCATTTGTCACCGACTGAAGCCAATTACACAACGGCTTGGACAATGCTTCAGGATAGGTACAAACAATACAAGAATTTTGACGTTCACACTATTGGAAAGATTAACCGGCCAGCACAGGTTACCAGCTGATAATCCATCTGCATCAGCCATCAAATCCCTTCATGATACAACAAGGGAAACAATGGCAGCACTAAACAATGTGGGCGTAAACACCCAAACTTGGGACCCAATCATTGTTCATATAATCATCAGCAAATTGGACAAGGGTACTCATATGCTGTATGAGCAGTCCCTATCACAGCCAAAAGCAATTCCGTCACTTGAAGAATTCCTTAAGTTCTTGGAAAACAGATTCCAAACATTGGAGGCAATATCCCAGAAGGGCAAGCAACCTTCAACAAAACCACCACATAAAACATGTTCCGCGGCAGCAACAAGGGCATCCGATAATAAAACGAAATGCAGTGCTTGCCAAAATAAATATCATCCTCTATACAGATGCCAAGCATTCTTAAACCAACCTGTCCACAAAAGGTTGCAACACTTAAAAACAAACAATTTATGCATTAATTGTCTCAAACCAGGGCATTTCGCGAATAAATGCTCCTATCAACATTGCACCAGATGTCCGCACAAACACAACACCTTGGTTCATAACGACGAAGATGTAAGGTCTCATCAAGTCACAAGGTCAGTACCAGCTCCACCTACAGTGGCTTCAGCGCAACATCATGGCGCCCGGCAGAATTACGTGTTATTAGCAACAGCAAGAGTCAGAATTCAGGCTAATAACGGGCAATGCGGTGAGTTCAAGGCAATTTTGGATTCCGGTTCCCAAATCAACATCGTGACGGAAAGACTGATGAACAAACTTAACATAAAACCATCAGAAACATCCTTGAGGATCGAAGGAATTGGCAGAAAATCAAAGCATACGAACAAACGTGTCAATGTAAATCTGCAATCCTTGACAAGCGGATACAAAACGAGATTAGAGGCGTACGTGCTTCCTAACATTGTTCCTGATCAACCGGCTCAGGAAATCAACATATCATCATGGCCAATGCCAGAAAACATACAATTAGCGGACCCAAAATTCAGCGACCCTAGTAAAGTTGACATTCTGCTGGGGGCAGAGTATTACAACGATTTACTGTTAAACGGAAGAATTAAACTGTCGAATGATTTACCAGCACTCCAAAATACAAAATTAGGCTGGATAGTGAGCGGTAAAATAAAAAGGGATGTCGATAATTCAGGTAATTCAGCAATATGCGCTGTTTACAGTGAAGATGAAGAAACCACAAATGAACTAATACAACGGTTTTGGAAGTTAGACGATTTCGAGACAGATAAAAATCTTACAATCGACGAACAAAGGTGTGAGACGCACTTTGCTCAAAACACAACCAGAGACGAAAATGGTAGGTTTACAGTTAGATTGCCATTCTCAGAGAACCCAAGCGCCCTAGGGGAAACAAGAAATATTGCCCCTCTCGAGGTTCCAAGCCTTAGAACGAAGGTTATCTAAGGATCCAACATTAAAATCCCAATACACCGATTTCATGGACCAATATGAAGCATTAGGTCACATGACTCGCATCAACGACAAGGAAATAGAAACACCCCATTTTTTCATCCCTCATCATTGTGTGCTTAAGCCAGAAAGTAGCACCACTAAGCTTCGAGTAGTTTTTGACGCTTCAGCAAAGTCATCATCAGGACTATCGCTCAATGACATATTACACACTGGCCCGCAAACTCAGGGTGACTTGTTTGGCATGTTGTTAAGATTTCGACTGCCAAGATTTGTATTCTGCACAGACATAGAGAAAATGTACCGTCAGATTCTAATTCATCCTGCCGACCGACATATGCAGCTGATATGGTGGAGGAGGAATTCAACAGAGGCAATTCAAATATACAAGCTAAATACCGTAACGTATGGAACGTCTGCAGCACCATATCTCGCAACAAAATGTTTACAACAATTAGCAGAACGGAACATGGAAAGATACCCGCTTGGTGCTCATACTTTGAGATATGACTTTTATGTGGACGACGGCATGAGTGGCTCTAACTGTTTAAGAACAGCCATCGAGATGCAGCAACAACTCACTAGATTACTTCAAGAAGCTGGATTTAAACTCAGAAAATGGTGCGCAAACCATTCTCAATTATTAAAGGGCATCCCACCTGAAGACCTGGAGGTTAACCTAGACTTTGACAATCAATCAACCAAGGTTTTAGGATTGACATGGACTCCCAAATCAGATTTGTTCTGTCTTAAGGCAGAAGTCCAAGACAAGAAGACAATAACAAAACGTTCTGTTACATCGGACGTTGCAAGAATATTTGATCCATTAGGAATAGCAGGTCCTGTGGTAGTAGCGGCAAAAATTTTTATACAACAATTATGGGAATTACAAATCACATGGGATGAGCCGTTACCAGCAAATCTGAGTTCATTTTGGACTATATTCCGTCAAAACTTAACCCACTTAAACAACTTGAGGACCAAAAGACATATTTTTGATGGTCACATCCCTACACGCACTCAAATACATACGTTCGTAGACGCATCCGAAAAGGCTTATGGTGCCTCAGTTTATCTACGCTCCGTTTTGAAGGATGGCAGAATTATAGTCAGACTGTTATGCTCTAAGTCACGAGTTGCCCCCCTCAAGAAATTAACTCTCCCCAGGTTGGAGTTATGTGCTGCGGTACTTGGAGCCGAACTGACAACTAGAGTTCGGAAAGAGCTACAATTTGGAAACAATCAAACATACTTCTGGTCCGATTCCGAAATAGTACTACATTGGATCAACTCACCTTCGTCTTCACTCCGTACCTTCGTAGCCAATCGAATCAGCAAAATACAGGAATTAACGATAGACACGCAATGGCGCCACGTTAGTTCCAAGCAAAATCCGGCAGACTTAATCTCTAGAGGTTTAAGCCCCGAGAAACTATCAGAATGCACGTTGTGGTTCTATGGACCAATTTTCTTACATGGTAAGGAAAGTCATTGGCCTCAACAATTCTCAAGAAAACTACAACCGACGATCGAAATGGAATTTAAGCAAAATACAGTTACCACAGCGTCAGTAGCGTGCGCAGGATTAGAAGATATCATATACAAAATCAACCATCGGGATTCCTTCAAGGTCCTTCAAACGGGTGGTAGCGTATGCCTTGCGCTTTATTCAGAACTCAAGGCTCAAAAAGGACGAACGAACATTAACCAAGACACTAAGCCCAACTGAATTAACTTCAGCATTAAATATTATCGCCAAAACCATGCAAGCAGCCGACTTCAAAGATGACATAATCAAACTGAAAACAACCAAGGAAGTGAGCAACTCCAGTCCAATCAGTAGCCTATCTCCTTTCCTTGACGAAACGGTGTTCTTCGAGTCGGGGGAAGATTAGAGGCTTCAAATTTGTCATACAACGCGAAGCATCCAATACTGTTGCCATACAGCGATACAATATCAAAATTGATATTGAAGATGATGCATAAGGACAATCATCACTGTGGTCCACAAGCATTATTGGCAATTTCCAGACAGCAATTTTGGATCATCAAAGGAAAATCAATGGCAAGAAGCATAGTACAAAGCTGCGTACGATGCACAAGGTCGAAACCAAAATTACTCACCCAGGTCATGGGTGAACTACCATCAAGCAGAGTCACACCAGCTCGGCCATTTATCAAGTCAGGAGTCGATTACTGTGGCCCCTTCTCGGTCCATTATAAATTAAGAGGTAAAAGACCACATAAGGTCTATGTAGCAGTATTCGTCTGTTTTACAACAAAAGCCGTACATTTAGAAGTAGTGACAGACCTCACCACTGATGCATTTATTGGAGCCCTTAAGAGGTTCTTAGCACGACGCGGACGTTGTCAGACAATATATTCAGACAACGCCACAAATTTCGTAGGTGCACGAAATCAATTAGAAGAATTGGACAAGGCTATCTTTTCTAAGACGTCACAAGAAACGATCATCCGATCTTGCAGCAAGGAAAACATCGAGTTCAAATTCATACCCCCTAGAACACCTCACTTTGGAGGATTATGGGAGGCAGCAGTAAAATCCGCCAAACAACTGTTAATGCGAAGTGTATCAACAGCGTCATTAACTCACGAAGAGCTTGAAACAGTTATAACTGAGATCGAAGCCATCCTGAATTCTAGACCGCTCACACCACTTTCAACGAACCCGAACGACTTAACCGCGTTAACGCCAGGTCATTTTTTAATTGGAGAGCCACTAACAGCTCAGGTGGATACCGGAGCTACACAACCCATCAAATCACTTACAAAAAGGTGGGAACATGTGTCTCAACTTAAACACGAGTTCTGGAGAAACTGGTCAACAGAGTACTTACACCATCTTCAAGAAAAACGGAAATGGAAAGGGTCTTCCGAGAATGTAAAGGAAGGACAATTGGTCATCATAAAGGAGGACAACGTACCTGTTATGCGATGGCCACTCGGAAGAATCATCAAGACTTACCCGGGAAACGACGGTAAGGTTCGGGTGGTAGATCTCAAAACATCGTCAGGAACATCAAGGCGTTCCATTACCAGACTGGCACCATTATTTCACGAAGATGAAGAAGAAACCCCAGTCAGGGAAATATTAAAAATTCGACCTGTGCCTATAGACGAGGCAGAGGTTGTTCCACCAAAGAAACACAAACACGATAAGGCTCATTCAATTAAGAAGTCGACGTTAGTTACCATGCTCATAACACTTTTACTCATCCCAGCAGTCATAAGTAGCAACATCCAGATCAGCAAGTTTCACACTGATCCAGGACTCTACTTTGAAGGAATTGGAACAACGAAATTAGTTACATCTGAATGGAAAATGATGGTGTACTATGATTTAGCTCCGTTTTCATCAGAACTAGAGTCTCTTTCATCAGGAATACAAGCACTACAACAGTTGTGCCCAGAAATCAAACATCAGTCTATGTGCGAAGTCCTTACCAACAACCTTGGCCAAATAAGCAATGAATTGCGCCAAGAGAAGGAGATATTTACAATACATCGAGCAAAAAGAGCAGCATTTAACATTATCGGAAATATAGCACGATCATTATTCGGTGTTTTGGATTCAGACTATGCCGAAGAAATGTCCAGAACCATTAATCAAGCTAAAACCGAGAAAGGCCACATCCTCCAATTATTTAAAATCAGACATCAATCATAGACTCAACCATAAACGTCATAAAACAAGACGAAAGCAGAACCCAAGAAAGCATTAACAAAATCTTGGAAAGAATCAATCAAGAAGCGATTCTATTAGACAAGGAATCGCAACAAATCAGCAAAACACAACTATTCGGAATTCTGTCAACTCATCTCGCACTAATAGCAACAAATCTTCAAAGAACAGAATCTGAAATCATTAATGTGCTCACAGACGCACATAATGGAAGAATAAGTCCACTGCTATTATCACCTCACCAGCTTAAAGCCGAGTTAGCTACCATCAAGGCTCATCTCCCGGCTTTTCATTCACTTCCAATTGACGACGACAATCTGATTCAGCTCTACAAGTTAATGAATGCCAGGGGTGCTGTTACCAAAGGAGAAGTAGTTTTCGAAATTAAGCTACCACTAGTTGACCAGCAAGTCTTAGATTTATTTAAGATAATTCCGGTTCCAATCAAAAAGAACCAAACCCTCATCGCCATCATACCAGATAGCTCCTTCATAGCAGTAAATTCACACAGAGATCAGTACATTCCATTGTCTACTGAAGATGTCACCAACTGTCTAAAGGCCAAACCTGACATTTACATATGCAAAAAACAAGCAATCCAAGTTAGGAAGGGATTCAGACATAAATTCATGTGACATCAACATGTTCAACAACAAAAATACAACTAGCTGCAAGTTAGCCCGACTACCAGGTACATCTGCATGGACTCAACTAAACAACCCAAACAAATGGATATTTTCTATGACAACAACCACCGAATTCTCTGCAGTTTGCGGCACTGAAACTGTACAAGCTACATTATCGGGTTGTGGAATCCTGGAAGTAGGACCAAGTTGTATTATCAAAACCAACACGATAACAATACAGGGCCATTTTGGGGCATCAACCAATTTGCACCTCTCGTATGCCAAATTTAAGCAAATCGAATCAATCAGCACACCTCATGAAATAAGAAGGGTTTTTAATACAACAAATCATCAATTCAAAACCCAACTAGATCAACTAACCGATCTGCAAAAGCAACTAAATGAGTCAGCCCTTATTCATATCCCGAAAATTATCAACTCTAATAGCCAACATCATCATGCAGTAAGTTACACTGCCCTAATCCTTTCAATCCTGTTGGCGCTTATTTTCATAGGAATGAAACTATTGCAACGATATCACCGGAACGATCCTAAAAATATTGACCAAGTAACAGCAAGACCAATCCCACAACCAAGGCCAATAACAATCGACATCATAGATACTTAATTCCATTATAACCAAATGGATTGGCATCTTAGTTGAACCTCCGTTCAACGCCGGGGAGAATGTTCAGGCCTACATGGGTTAATCATTGATATGATTCAACAACCTAAATACAATTCAACATACAAACATCTAGACTAAGTTCAATAACTTAAATACTGTTGTTTGCATAAAAATATAGAATAAAAGTCAACGAATTAAACATGTTATGCCTAGTCAGTAATTCTTGTTATATTAATATTTTTTATACATTAATTAGTTATCATATTACCTTATTGCAATTCTGCATTTTTTACTGTATATAAACCCAAAAATAAATAAATGTTTTCGTTAGTCATTAACACAACGTTCAAGTGTTTAATTTCAACCAAACGATACAATCAATCTTGTTACAGTTAAAGTGCTGTAGGAAGATACAAATCAACAGTCTCGCCTTAGTAAGTTGTACAAGTTCATGTGCTTGGATAACTACAAACTAAAGAGACCCCAAAACAGTGCGTATGTTGAATCATCGGGATCTTGGTATGTTGGCATTGATGACATAGACGTTGCTCCTTGCTCTTCAATTTCCATCGCAAATCCATCCATTGTTAGTCTTCTCTGATTATGTTGATCGTGCATAAACTCTTTGAGGCGTTCGGGAACCAAACCGCATGCACATGGAGCTGCCTTCAAATCGCATTTACATGTTCCAATGAAAAAAATTGTTTCCAGAGATTTTACATACTCTGTAAATTCTTGGTGTTTGTTTCTATTCTTGATTTGCTCTTGATATTTGACAAGCAATCTATTCAATTTATTATATACACTTTTTTTCAGCATTATTTCCATACCAAGTTTTTTTCCAAATTCCAATCAACTTATCTTGTACTTGAATAGTGAATGATTTATAGAGCAATTTTTTTTGTTCGCTCAAGTAAAATAATATCTCAAAATATCCAGATGGGTTGGTAAATTAAGATCAGTCAAATCAGTAGACACACCAAAAACAGTAACATCATGCCTGGGTATATGACTCATTGGGTTTTCGATAGTTGTTGATGTTGTTATTGCTTCATCTTGCGGTGTAAAGGATGGTGGATTCATTGTAAACTTTTTGATTTGGAATGATTTTTTTTTTTAAATATTTTTTATCTGAAATTAGAACTTCACACTTTGAGTTCTTCACAACGACTTAATGCATTCACAAAAACTGTTGCGTTATATATGGTCTACGAGGTAATAAAAATGAAATGGTAATTTTAATTCTACCTGTAACCGATTTTGTTGTTAAAACTGCCCATTAAATACTTACATGTAAATTAAAAGTTAATCTGACCACAAAATCTGTTAAGCAGTGCGCCTTTTATTACTTCTGGAAAATCCTTTATGATAATTTTATGCTCAATTCTACCTGTAACCGATTTTGTTGTCAAAACTGCCCATAAAATACTTACATGTAAATTAACGTTAATCTGACCACAAATACTGTTAAGCAAGTGCGCCTTTTATTACTTCTGGAAAATCCTTTATGATAATTTATGCTTTCTGTTAAGCAAGTGCGCCTTTTATTACTTCTGGAAAATCCTTTATGATAATTTTATGCTCAATTCTACCTGTAACCGATTTTGCTTAAGTAAGTTTACGACATGCAGCTGTGTCTTGTGGTGGCTTAAAAAACCCACACAACCTATTTTACGACCTGCAACAGAACGACACGTTCAATTGCTAGCTAGCGTTTCCAAACGAGTTATACCGGAAAATGTAGAGGCTGTTATGGCGACGACATAAGAGAGCCGTGCGAAATTGCCCAGACTTGAAAGCAAAAAAGACTTCAAACAGTAATTTTTTTTATTTCTTTTCTATTACTAAGTTAAATTATTTTTTTCATTTACATATGTTCTGACTAAATAAATTTCTAAAGAGAAAAAATAAATAAAATATTAAAAATAAATAAAATAAATAAAAAATAATAAAATAAAGTGCCAAAAATGGAGATTTTTTGAAATGTTTGTATGGGGAACCCCCCAGGGGAGTTCCAGGGGGGTGTGCCACGAGCATGGGTGGATCGGCCCTTCAAAGTTAGTGGGGGTCGGTCATACATTTGGACTCGATTGGGGCACTCTACATGGGTCAAAGTGGGATTTTTCAAAACTTGACCCTACGGGACAAAAGTCAACAGTTTCGGGGTAGTAGAATTCGTTTTAGAGGTATGGTTAATTCCGCAAAGTTTCTTATTTTGATCCCTAGAATACGATTTTCACTGAGCTTTGGGCGATTATTAAATCGACCCGCCCTAGTATACACCCAGCAAAAACACACCTTACCAAATAATTAGTCTAGTAATCTATACTCGTAGAACTAAATTCGTATTACCCTTTTATATTAATAATTCAAAATTTTTTTGATATGAAATATCCAAAAAGTAATGATTTATTACATATGCATAATACGACATTACCAGATGGAAACAAATAATGGGTTTCAAATAAGATTTATAAAAAAAATTACGAATCTAAAAAAATATATTATTAATTTTTTCTAAAACATGGTCGAAAGAGGAATCGATCCCGGGGTCGTCACATTAACAGGCGACTGCTCTAATACCATAAGCCACCAAAGCATATAATATTTGATAGTATAAAACATAATTAATATAAAACATAAGTAGTATAAAACATAATCTATGTAAATTCTTTCACCATATAAACAAACCTGACACCTTACCCTATAGCTTACAAAAATACGAATTGTAATGAGTCCAAAAATAGATTTCCAGAAAAATCTTGCATCATTATATTTTGTCTGGAAGTAATAGGATGAATGCAATATTATTGTTCACATCTTATTTTTTGTATGAGAGTAATATATTATAAGTTTCTTATTTAAAGTGATGCAGAACGTAATAAGTACTCGTTGCAAAGTAATGTAGTCATTAGTGTCCGACGAACAGTTCGGCCAGAAAATGCATTTGGTCTGTATTCGGTATTTTAAAGCATTATGGACAAATTTGGCGGATGGAAAAAGTTTATTGGGCTGATTAGATGCTATTTTGAGTGTCAAACTTGAAGAAAAGTCTGTAGTTAAGCAATTAATTCACTGTTCGGCCTCAGAAAGTTCGGCCAAATTGAAAATAGTTCGGCGGCCGAACTTTTAACTGTATAGCTAAACTTCGGCTTTTCTCTTAAATTTTATACACAAAATCGAATTAAATCGGCTCAACAAACATGTTTCCAATACCAAAATTTGTCATCAGTGCCTCTAGATATCAAAAAACCGACAAAATATAGTTTTTTGGCCGAACTGTTCGGTCGGACACTAGTAGTCATTACCATGTTTTTGCTGGGCATTAGCAATATTATGGGGTAATTTTTCAATTTTGTTCTTTATCAATTATCAAAAACAAAAAATTTTACCAAGCCATGAAATTAAGAAAGGGATTTTGATGTCCATTTATAATATCCTTTTCGGTACTTTTTAAGGTAAATATGTAATAATGCCATATTGTTAAAGGATTCTGTTTTTTTTTTTTTACTTTAAAATTTAAACATGAAAATATAATTTGTCCAGTAATACAAAAATTTTAGTTATTTATAGTAATTTGCCTTGAATACATACACGCTGAAAAAATACGCCCTGCTGGAAATATAATTTCTGGTAATATACTTCTACCAGCAAACATATACGTATATATTTGGCTGCAAGTATATATATGTTTCTTATAAGTATGTTGCATGTCCCATACATAATATCTAGAAATTTTAAAATTGCAAATAAAATTTTGTTTAGGTTTTAGAATTTGAATCACTGTAAAATTACATAAAATTACCTGCAAACATATTCAAAACTGTCTTTTTTCTGCTGTGTGTAGAGAAAAACACAGAAAAAGTTATTACACACAGAAAACACAAAATGCCAAACGAATTAAAAAGTTTATAAGACACAAATAATAATATTTACAATTTAAATGGTAAATGACTGACTTAATAGTGTTTATGATTTTTAGAGAAAAACGTTTATTCTTCTTCTTAGACTCAACATTTCTAAATATAAAAAGTTTTGTTTGGTGGCTAATACAAATCAATTTGGTTAATACAACCATATTCAAATGTGATTTCTAAATATTTTGGGTGTTGCAACTAAATTTCGGTTGGATTAACAAATCTAATATTCAGTTGTACTACCCGAATTATTGTTGGCAAATGGCAAAAATTCTCTCTGTGTGTAGGATACCAGCCTGAAAATAGATTGGTGTCCTAAATATCTGTCATTTGCTTTGATTTGGTAAGATAAATAAGAGATATTTACAATTAACATCAGTGATGCCATTTGTTAGAAATATTTCCTTTTTGTAGGAATTTTTCACAAAATTTCACGTGAAGGGGAAAAGGGACATTTATTTTATTTTCGAACAAATGTAGGAAAATTTATAAAAATTAGGATTTTCATACAAAAAGTATCAAAAATATGTAAAAACACAAAAAATTATTAAATTTAACCACAGTGATGCTGTGTGAAAACGAAACATTTTAAAAATAGCTTTAATACATTTAATTTTGATAACAAGTTTTTGAATTATTAAGGAACTTTGTCACTTATTCGATCACTATTGGAAATTAATTTTGTCTGTTCTATTGAATAAAGTATAACAGCTTTTATTCATAAATATTATTTGGTAAATGCATAATTTTGCAACAATTTTAAGTGTTTTTTTTTAAAGGATTAAAGTTTATCCTCATTGTAAGTAACATTTATGTATGTGATTTTTAAACTTCGGTTACATTGAATAACGAATAAGCCGTTCACACCGAAATGGTAATCACGAGTTTGCCAAACTTTATTACGCTCTTTAGTTTTTTTACAACAGTTCTTTATTCTTTTTCACTAGCTTTGGCAAAACGCGTGGAAAGCATTAAGGTGTAAACGCCATATTATATTCGGGTATTTGATAAAGTGTGAAGCATTATTCGCTGAATCTGAATCGATGCACAGAAGTTGACCACTTTGACAGACGATTTATTACATCCAGAAATAAGGATGCCAAATTGCCATTCTCTGCTTATGCGGCATTCACACTAGAGAGTTTTGCCAAAACACTTATTTAAGCTTGTTGTTCTATTCATAAGTTCTTCATTCTTTTCCACTCGTTTGGCAAAACACTTGTTTACCCCTCTAGTGTGAATGCCGTATTATATTGTAATTTTACTGTTAATTACGAAGTTCGATTGTTTGCTTTATAAACAATTTACTTCGTCAAAGTTTAGTAATGCAAAACATAAACACCCTGAAAATGCGTTCAATAAAAGATTCAAGACTATGGTTGAAAAACGCTAACCCAAAATACCGATAACAATTCAACACACGTTTCAAAAAACCGTTTTTAACCTTAAAATAACACTAACGATATATCTTTAAATACCCATAACCATAAAATAACACAACGAAATAAACGCAAAATACCCTAACGAATAATTCTAAAGTCGATAACCTTAAAATATCCTAACGAAATACACATTGTTTTTTCAAAACATCATTACTTTGAAAAAATCACAAAAATAATAATAACGGTCAATTTTGTTAATCATAAATACATACATCATTGCAAAACTAAACGTATTGACCTCATGGCATCTGACATTCTTCATATTGTAAATAGGATGACTCTATGTAGCAATATAAACATTCCTGTTTTTAAATCTTTAAAATTTCAAAAAAACGCGTGATTTCGCGGTAACAGCTGGCTACAGTCATAACTTCCATTCCACTGAAAATGGTATTTTCGAATATTTTTAAATTTTTTCATTAAAATAGTATAAATAAAATTAAGATTTTTTTATAAAAAAATTATGTATTCAAAAATGTTTTAGTTTTTGTATTAAATATACAAAAATTGTTGGTTTAGACTTTCTATATTTTCATATTTTAGTTAGAATATTGGTCTACATCAATAATATGATATTGTCATATTAGATTTTATTTGTTGCTTTTCAAAGTTGTTCATTTTAATGATAGACAATGCATTGTTTCATTGGCATAACCCAAATCTTCAGTTGTCTGCAATAGAAAAAGATAATTGGCTTTACTCAAACCGAGATTTTTCATACAAGAGACAAAATAAACTCTATGAGACTCTTTTTGTCTGCCTTAGTTTATAAACTGCCTGATCTGGTAACCTTATTATAAATCAAAACTATTTTTGAAAAAACAACAATTTTATATGTCGATATACTTTGTATGTCAGTACATGTATGTGTTTTTGTTGTATTACAATTTGTAAAAACAATATATATCCCAACAAACAGAAGTGTATGCTAATTGTTCAAAAATGTTTTAATTTTTGTATAAAAAATATAAAAATTGTTTTTTTATAGTTTCTATATTTCATATATTTAGTTGGAATATTTTTTACCTCAAGTTAGTCTAAAAAAGAGTTGATTAAAAGGTTCTGTGATTAGGATTAAGCTTATTTCTGTGATTTTTACAATTTTTGATTATTTATATATTTATTTAAATTTGTGTCGTGTTGTCAACTTTTTGTACAATAGATAAAAAAATATTTAATCGATGTAATTTATAAAATCAATTTAATAAACATAAACTCCTGATGAAATTTAAAAAAACAACCACGAAACGTTGAGTGAAAGATGATGTAAATTGGTTTTATTTATCGATTTATTAAAAGACTGACCGTAGAGAAATCTAAAATTCATAAAAACTTATATGATATTGTCAACAACTAAAATCTAATATGACACACAAGTAAAGGCGAGCAATTGTTGAATAAAGGGTGTTTTTTATACAGTTATAGAACTTTAAGGTGGCAACACTTTTTTAACTGGCGACCATTTTGTCAGCTGTCAAGTGATTTATTTTAGTTTAGCATTTCAACATGAATAGACTTACGCCTGTACAGGGCTTCCAAATTGTGCAAATTTATTGAAAATCATGGTTCTATTCGAAATAAGTATGGCGCACGGATTTTGTTTAGCGATGCAGCTCACTTTTTAGTTAAATCGATACGTCAATAAACAAACTGCCGTATTTGGAGTGATAATAATCCTCAAGTGTATTGTGTTTTTGTAACGGTACCAAGCGTAACCGATAAAAAAATGCAATACTGCAAATGTGCTTCATGACAAGCTCTCCGTTCTCATTTTCTTAGATAATGGTGTAACATTTTAATTTTTGAAATTATCCATTCCCGATTAAAAAAATTAATAGGATGCAACAAAGAAATGTATCAAATTTGATATAGCCTCAAATTGAAATACAATTTGATCCGAAAAAACGGTGGATCGTATTGTATACTAGGGCGGATCAATAAGTCCGTGACTTTATGAATGAACCACAGATTTTTTGCAAAAAAAAATTATTTTTCCACATAATCTCCTTTTAGCTCAATACCCTTAGTGCAACATTTCTCCAATTTTTGTATCCCTTCCAAAAATAGGATTTTTGAGGTCCATAAAATAAGCATTTGTTTGATCAATAATTTCATCGTTGGAGCTAAATCTCTTTCCACTGAGCCATTTCGTTAGGTTTGGAAATAGTTAATAGTCGCTGGGGGAATGTGGCGGATAAGGTACCAATTCGTAGCCCAATTCATGGAATTTTGACATTGAGACTGCACACGTGAGACTGCACACGTTTTTTTTTATCCTCGTTAAATTGGTCCAATAAGTTGGTATAATATTCGCCGTTTATTGTTTCTCACTTTTGAAAGTAATCGATGTGGATTTTCCCGAGTGCATCCCAAAAAAACTGTTGCCATCACCTTATTGGCCCACAACTTACCTTGGCCTTCTTCGGACCGGTCACCCGGAGAAACTCATTGTTTAGACTGCTGCTTGGTCTCCGGAGTGTTGTAATGGATCCATGTTTCATCCACAGTTATAAAACGCCGCAAAAACTCATTCGAATCGCGGTTAAAACAACTCCAAACAATGCTTTGAAGGTTTCACATGATTACTTTATGGTCAATTGAGAGCAACGCGGCACCTATATTGCAGACAGCTTTCTTAAACCCAACTGATCATTTAAAATCGAAACCACACTGCCATATGAAATGCCTATGGCATCAACAATCTCACGCACTTTTACTCTTCGATCGGCCAACACCATATCGTGGATTTTTTCGACATTTTCGGGTGTATTGACCTCAATTGGCGTCCGTCGAGAACGTTCAGCGTCATCATTTGTACTTGTGCCACCACAACGAAAGTCAGCAAACCACTTTTTACCATTGAAATCGATGGACAGAGTCCGCATAGTATTTATCAAGCTTTTACTTGGTTTGATTGACGCTTTTTTTCCGCAAAAAATAATGCTTAATGAGAACTCGAAATTCACTTGTTTCCATTTTTAAAAAATCCACGAGGTTGTATGTTTTGAACAGCTGTTAAACGCAAAAGTAAATGGCGGAACTTGCTCAAAATGTGACAGTAGTCTACTAACAGGTGGGCGCAGTGTTGAATTTCATATAACTACGAGGGAAGTTCGAAAATTCACGGACTTATTGATCAACCCTCGTATAAATGGATTACGTATATTACATTCAGTATGATACGATTCCATCCAGTCAGAATAAATTTGCTAAATTGAATACAAGGAGCTAGATATTATAAGATTATTAATAGCTCAAATTAAATTTAACGTGTGCATTTCATATAACTACAAGGGAAGTTCGAAAAGCCACGGACTTATTGATTCGCCCTCGTATAAATGGATTACGTATATTACATTGAGTATGATACGATTCCATCCAGTCAGAATAAATTTGTTAAATTAAATATGTACAAGGAGCTAGATAAGGCTCAAATTAAATTTAACGTACAGTTAAATTAAAATTTTATATGATTACCAATCAAAAACTTTTATGTCAGACTAAGAATTTTGGAGTTCGATATTTTAAATTGTAATGTTCATATAAGATCATTTAAAAACATATTTTCAATAAAAATTTTCGAGTTGATATTACAATTTTGAGTAGGATGTTATGGATATCAAAATAAAAATGTCACTTTTCTACAACTTAACAATTTTTTACATGGGGAAGTACATTATTTTATTTAATCCCATATATTAATTTATTCTGACAAACCAATTATATATTCCCCGTTTAATAACGTAAGGTATAACATATTGTAAGACACAATTAAGTATGCCGTTTTACGAAAAATAACAGTGGCAAGTAAAATTGTGACTTTCTAAAACATGATGTCATACTTAACTATATTAAATTGTACAAAACTAGATCACATTATACAGGAGTGTATAATATTATTTTTATTCGGGTTGTTTCAATTTTAAATCCAGATATGAGCCAGGATGAAGTGACCTTTTGATCTACACTAGTTCAGGTTTAACCATTTTTTTAAGATGTTTAAGGTATTGCAATCAATAAAACCGATAGACGGCAATATGCTCCTTGGTAATGTTATATTATATTTATCTGTAAATCGTTTTTTGGTTTAAAACATTTTATTGCACTGTATATCGCATCTTATCCAAAGAACCGTAGAATTATTTTCGTAGTGAGCACTTTTGCTTTCAAGTTAACGATTGCCTTGAAATGCAAGAGTTCAGATTTATACGTCCATTCATATATTCATGTTCATATACTATAGAATTAAAGAGTGTTTTTTGGTACCATCTTTATAAGCCATAAAAAATATATGTATGTATGTATATAAACAAATTTATTGTGGCCATGAAATTACCGTTTAGTGACTGGCAGTCAAACAAACTAGCAAACTATCTGCGGGCAGAGAACCGAACTAAGCATAGCAGTAACTACCATTTAACATAGGATGCTGCGCTGGGAAAATTATGCTTACTTACTATGAACACCCATAGAAAATAAAACAAAAAAGATATAACTTAAAAAAGTGAACAAAATTACGTGAACACAAAGCAATAATACTTACACAAACCCAAATAAGTTCATTGGAATCACGACATTTTGCCTACACTGATGGAAATCATCATCACAGTATGAGTCACTTAAAAGTATCTATCTATGTTAAAAACAATTGTAGTTCACACTCAATGTTACCAGATAAGCGTTATGGTTAGCAAGGAGAGAAGGAAACAGTAAAGCAAATTTTGCCATTTTATTTTTATACCCAATTTACACAGAAAAGCTAATCGAGATTAAAGTGAATTAGCCGCTTAATCGAGCACTAAACAAATCGATTAAGGCATTTTAACTAAAGTCTAATCGCTCGCTGCGTTCGATGTAGAAGGAGATATCGTCACAAAAATTGATACCTATCGAATGGCAACATCACTGCGATCGAAAATTTATTACTTAAAACTGAAACACTTGTATTAGAGAAATTTATAATTTCATTAAAAATTGAAACTAATATTATTACAAATAAAAATTTGAACGAAAATGATAATAAACTGCCTAGCTTAGGGACGGTAATGAGCAGGTTAGACAACAAAACCAACATTTAAAGGCCTTACTAGAAACAACAACGTTTTCATTTTTAAGTCGATTTAATTTTAAATCATCCGGTTTTGTTGATTTTGTATATGAGAACGCTTCAGTAAAAAATTATTTTTTGGTTTAAAACAAAATAATAAATTAACAATGTATTTTAATAGTACGTTCATATTGAACCCCAAAATACGTATTTTTATTTTTTTCAACTTTTTGATTTACAATTTGTATGGGATTCGACAGTAGAAAAGTTGAAAAAACCGAAAATACGTATTTTAATGTTCAATGTGAATGTATCGTTACACTAAATGTGCCTCAAAAATTATTATATCTACTTTTACCTTATAAAGTAAAATTATTTAGTGCGAAGTAGCACCTTAACTATTGAATCGATTAATTAACTTTGTATGAAAGGATTACAGATAAGGTGTCGGAGATTTATGCTAAGGTGTCGGAGATTTATGCTAGTTCAAAGTTCATTTAGTTCATTTGCATTTATTGAATTTTTTTTTTTTTTTTATTATTAATTAATAATTATATAATTACAAATTATATACTATTACCCTAACCGAGCACTAGCTATTATGGACTTCTTCGGCGCGTTTGTAGCGAAAACAGACAGTGCCTCTGGTGGGAATCGAACCACGACCCTCCGCACTGATAAGCCAGCACGCTACAAAACTAGCCTACCGGGGCGCACATATTGAATTAGTTCCTTCGTTTAGCTCATAAGTTTTGCTTGACAATTTTTTTTCAATTATTCATATTGTTATATTGGTCATGGGTTTATTTACCAAATCTGCATTATATGAGAAAAATAACAACTGAAAGGGTAGAAATGAACTAGTTAAATTTTAACCGTTCATTTGGGATTTTCGTTTTACTGTGCAGATTTGTTAAACAACAATTGACCAATATAACAATATGAATAGTTAAACAAACATTGTCGAAAACATATGAAACAACGAACTAGTTCAATAATAACAAATGATCGAAATAAACTACGAACTAGAATGCCCAACTCTAATGTGTGGTGTAATGGTTAGCGCGTTGGACTGTTACACAGATGGTCCCGGGTTCGATTCCCGGTGAAGACAACAATAGTTAGAAAAATAATACGAGGACGGATCAATAAGACCGTGACTTTTTGAATGAAACACAGTTTTTTGGCAAATATATTTTGTTTTTCAACATAATCTCCTTTTAGCTGAATACACTTAGTCCAACGTTTCTAACAATTTTTGTATCCCTTCCAAAAAATTGGATTTTTCGAGGTCCATAAAATATGCACTTGTTTGATCAATAATTTCGTCGTGTGGAGCTAAATCTCTTTCTACCGAGCCATTTCTTTAGGTTTGGAAACAGTAAATAGTAGGGTATTCAAATCGGTTACCGTTACTCGATAATCATGAAATGATGTCGAACAATGTTCGAGTAATTCGAAGTGGCCATTTTCGAGTAAAGAATAACTCGAACAATTTTGGTCGATTAATCGAGTAACTCGAGTAATTTAAAATATGAACTATTTTATTTTTTTAGTATTTGTATAAATAATGTGACTGTTATAGTGAATATTTAAATGTTAAGTATAATTTTTATATTAAGTGAGCACTGTTAACGAAATTATAATACGAAAAACGAAGAACTTAATGCGAAAAACTCCGATATCGAAGAAACTTGGATATTTTTTTAAAGAAACAAGTCTCAGACTTTGGTGTTTAAGATTATTGGTGCGGATTTGAGGGTTAAAAGTGGGATCAAACATTATGTTTTTTTTTAGTTTAGTTTGCCTTTGATCTAAAGAAACAACCTTATACTATATTTCAAAAAGGAATTTTTAAATGTCTTTACTAAAACTTTTTTGGTCCTTTTATGTCGTTTGTAACAAGCAGCCAATTTTTGAAGCCCTATATGGAAATTCATAGCGGTCCTACGCAAAATTTCCACATATTAAAATTTACATATAGAAGTAATGAAGTTTTCATTAATATGATGAAAATCTTCTTAAAATATTCATGAAAGTTGTTTCAAAACTTCTTTTATAATTTTTTTAGAAAAATCCCAAATGATAGACAAAATGGCTATTTTTCGTTTAGTACTAACACAATAATACAACAAAACTGTGTCAAGTCTGAGTGAAATTACAAAACGGATCACCTTACAAATATTTTTATAAAACAGTTTAATACATACTTGAACCAGTTTAAAATTGAAAGAAAATCAATGAAGATTTCAACATATTTATAAAGAATTTCATTGATATAATAACGCTTTTGCTTTGAGTGTACTGAGACAACTGTTGCAATAATAAATGATCTTAGCAAATGTTTTTCTCTTTTAGATATACTTTTACTAAAATTTTTAATTATTTGTTTAATTTTTATATATATGTTATATTAGTACTAATAAAAAATAAAAACTTACAAAAATGTGAGTTTTCGAAAATAAATTAAAGTATTAAAATTGTTCGAGTTACTCGAGTTATTCGAGCAATTTTAAAAATCTTACTCGCCTACTCGAGTAAATTAAAAACCTCAAAATCGAGTTACTCGATTACTCGAACAAAAGCAAACTCGAGTAAATTGAATACCCTAGTAAATAGTCACTGGGGGCTAAATCCGGAGAATATGGTGGATGAGGGTACCATTCGTAGCACAATTCATGGAATTTTGCCATTGAGATTGCACACGTGTGCACCCGTGCATTATCTTGATGAAAAAGAACTTTGCAGTGTTGCCATGTTTGAAGCCCTTCACCTTTCCCCACCTTTCACCTCTCTAGTATCATCTTTCCAAAGAAAGCAACCCATTAATTAGAAGAAGAATTTCCTGAGTGTTGCTTCTCTTTAAAAAAAAAAAATTATTTGAGGCAACATGTTTTAACACGGAGTGTATAATAT